>JAAKBF010000046.1:0-282574 GCA_012656075.1 Phytophthora hibernalis | reverse complement strand
AGTAACAGAGAAGCCCACAGCTGCTGGTAACGCGAAAGCACCATGAATGCCGCTGTAAAGACCGAGTACACTACATGTAGAATCGGTAGTGTCTTCGTGCCCAGCCACTGATTCACCTTGTTACTTAAGACGTGGAATTGCGGATCGTCCGGGAGATGGCGAGAAAACTGTAGTTTTCCGCCGATTGCCATCGAAAGGATGACCGTGAACTGAGTAATTGGTACTACCTCCGTATCGTAAAATTAGGGAAATTCCAATACAAGATGTTTGACTTCCGACTCGCGTGTTTTTGTTCTTGGTATTTACGACAGTTTCAACTATGTTACCAATCTCAAAGTTTTCTCATCTACGAAATCTCTCAACCATGGAGCTCGCTGTCCTGTCTCGAGACCCACGCACCCCTCTTGCACTGCTACTTCGCCTGTTACCCAATGAGACAGAGCGCCTTCGCACCCCGGATGTCCGCTTTAGGCTCAACGAGCACTGCCAGGATTATTGCCAGGATTATTGCCTCACGGAGGAAGGAATCCGTCAACTCAGGACTGCACGATTTCAGGGTCATATCGCAGTAAGGCCCTGTGCAGTTTTTGCTATTAATAGGGCAGACCTAGCGATATCACCCCTTGCCTTTGCCATGCTAATAAGTAGCGTACGGGGCGTACTTAGTCATAACATACAAGATGAATAAGTCTAGCTCCTCTTGGTTCTCTTGCTCCTCGGTAAATTTCCCGCTTGTCCTTCGCTTCGACTTCGCAGATTTGGTGGGTATTGCAGCAGGAGACTGCTCGCCTGAAGAGGGCGGAGGGGGCGGCGGGCGGTAGGGCCGTCGGTGGCAGAAAAGGGGTAGCGGGCTTGGCGACCTCAGGTGTCATGCATGCTTGGTGCTGAGTGAAATAATATAAATATCCAATCAAAAGCCTAGTCATGTCGTAAGGACTCTTACGACTTTCTTGGAGAATCCCACGCAGGGATTGACAGTAGTTTGAACATTTGGTGCTTCTTTGGTAATATCTAATAGCGAACTACTATCAAACTACAACATCAGCTAGTAGTTTGGCGCGGAACTGAAAATGCTACTACTATTGCTGCTATTATTTCACTCAAATCTAGCCAACTTCTATCTGCTTACTAGAAGGAAATTTGTTCGTACGCATGCGCAGGTTGCTCATAACAATTCCAGCGGTTGAGAAGACGCGCTCTTGAAATACATTGGAGGGAGCTCGCCCCAGGCAAACACGCGCAAGTGCCGCTATAGACGGAACTCTGCACTGCCCGACTCGCGAAACCAACGCAGTATATCGATGTACTCACAGAGCGCTTCGGCTCTTCAACAGACGACGCCTCCACGGCGAACAAGCATCAGCTGAGTCAAATCGTCGCAGAATGCGCAGCTTCAAGGTAGGTTCAACAGCCCCCTGCCTGTGGAACATCCTCACGCGTCCTGTTCGACGAACCGCTCGTTCGTGCGACCAATGCCACTCGCGAATGTCGCTTCCTGCATCCAGTACACACCCAATGCAAGCCTTCTTGATTCAAAACGGAGTTTAGTCCTGCAGAGTGCGTCTTTACCGCCATGGAACCAGATACTGCGTTGTCCAGAAGAGGGGATCGCCAGTTTTACGCTCGTGTGCAAGTACAACCGGACGGATATCCAGCGGATGGAGGCTGGCAGCACTGGCGGCGTGACTCGTTTGGATCACTATAATGGGCCACTTGACAGGGGGCGACCATTGTTCTCTGTGGTGTGGTCCACCCTATTGGTGTCCGCCACACGCGTGGTGTGTGGCACGTCAAGGATTTAAACCGTACTTCAGTCGTACTTAAGCAGTACGTCAGTTGTATTAAAGCAGTTCATCAAATGGGTGGCTTCCATTTGGACAGATCAGATTAGACATGGATTCAGTATGCAGATAGTTAGCAGTAGTTAGAACTACAACTTTGTTCTTAATAGCAGTTTAACTCTAACCCGGAAGTTTGCAAGTCAATTGGTACTCGGTACCATATTGGATAGGAAGGCCAGGCCTTTGCAAGCTTACAGCAGGAACGCCAGGCGGCTGTTGTGGTTATCGCGTTAACGTTTCCTCTAAAGCTAAGGTGCGTGTGACCGCCGTCACACCTTGTAGCACTTGTAGTCACCCGCGACCGGCGCGGACTACTACAATCAAGATCTCTCTGAGCATGGACGACTCAAGGAGCCGACTGCCGTCCCGGCAGGACTTTACTTACCTCTCGGATGCCCACTGGGCTACGCAGGAGAAGATGGTTAGTTTCCTGAACGAGGCAGCATTCGCTGGATTCCCCAACCTGCCTGCGGGGCAGCAGAGGGAGCGCGTGGAACGCTTCGACAAGTACGAGTCGGCGCTGGTTGCCCACGTGAGCGCCGCAGCGCAGAAAGCTGCTTGCGAGACAATGCGAGCTGAGGCTCAGAGTGCGGCGCAGGTGATCCCTCCGGGCCCTGCTCCGTACGCTGCGCGACAAGGAACAACGAAGCCCGTTAAGATGTCGGTGTCGACATTTGATGGCAAAGATGCAGACAGCCTGGTCTTCTGGATTCGAGAGATCGAGATAGCGCTGAGCGCTGGACAGATCTACGAATCCAGGGCCCAAGTCGCCTTCGCGCTTTCCAATCTGGGAGGGCGCGTGCATGGGCGATGGCACGAGAGACGTCGTCTCCTGGGTATTTCACCTCGTGGGCGTCATGGAACAAGAGCTGCGCTCGACTTTCCTCTTGGCCAATGTGGCCTACCGCTATCGGTCGCTCTTTTTGCGCTGTAAGCAAGGGAAGCGTACGCTTCAAGACTACGTCATGGAGTTGCAGAACCTCGAGGCCGCTATGGCGGGCGCTCCTCTCTGAGGACGTCAAGGTGACGGTCTTCATGGACGGCGTTCGGCCGGGTCCGGTCCGGACGGAGCTCTTCCGCAGACAACCGACGTCTTTCAACGATGCGGTGCATGTCGCCATGCTGGAAGATCATTGCGTGCGCTCGGCGCAGGGGTATGCAGGCCGCTCGGATACGGTCAACGACGGTCCCACTCCCATGGAGTTCTCGTCGGCTGAGTCGGCCCGACCTCAGCGTAACCAACGCGCGAGTGGTCGTTGCTTTGGATGCAACCAGCCCGTCGGAATTGTCCAACGAACCCGTGAAAGGTAGGCAAGGCCAAGGCGGCTCTGCCGTCCCTTAACATGATCGAATCTGCGGGGTCGGAAAACGACAACTCCCAGTAGGTGCGGGATACCCTGCTGGGAGACTTCGCTCCTCCTCGAGCTCGGTGGCTCTGCCACCTCCGCCTCCTGGAGAGCAAGTCCCTGGGACGACACTGTTGTGTCTCTCCGTGGCCGTCGCGCGGTCTAACCTCGTGGTTGTCACGGCCATCGTAAAAGGGTACGACGAACCGCTGACGATTGTGATTGATTCGGAGGCGTCCTACAATTTCGCGACGAAGTCCAGTGGTCAGGAACAGTGCATTGTATGCTAGTGCTTTGGAAGCATCTAAGAATAATACCAATGTATCTGTTCGCCTTGCGACTGGATCCATCGTGTCTACGCGAAAGGTTCTTTTATCCTTGAACGTCATGTTTAACGACTTCAACTCGGTCGAACCGTTCATTGTCCTTGACATGGATGATCGGTACGAACTTATCCTCGGCATGCCTTGGTTGACTAAGCACGAGCCGTGGACCGACTGGAGAAGTCGCACCATCGGTGCTAGTCACAAGCCCATCGCGGACAGAGCCCTGGCGGGTCATGTCGTCCCTCCTCTTCCCGGACGGGTTTTGCACGAGCATCGCATGCCACGCGGCGAACGGCACTTCGCAGGTACTACTGAAGTACTCGATCTGCCTACGACGTTCTCGTCCGCGTGTCCTGCATCTTCGAGAGCTCAAGAGCCTTCGGTGGATGTGGGAGAATGTACGGAGGTTCCATGTGCGTCTCACGATGAGGCTCATGGATCTCTCAAGATCGAGAGCGTCGCTCAGGCCCCAGCTGGCGATGATTAACGCGTCGAAGCTGGGTCAGCTCGCGCAACGAAGAGTAGTCGAGCAGGGTCTCCCACTACGCAAGGCGTCGACGCTGGGGTCAGCTCGTGCAGGACAAGTCGCTGGAGCCGGTGCTCACGCAACGAAGGGTGGTCGAGCAGGGTCTCCCACGGTGGAAGACGCTCAGGCTGGGTCAGCCACAGCAGGCCACACCGCGGGGCGGTCACTTCGGGCAAGATAATCGCACCAGTGGTGCTAGATGTTCACACGGGAGAACGCAAGGAAGGCGTAAAGCTGGCTCCATTGCCTACGGTAGCGGAGCTACTCGAGCTGGAAGAGCTCTCATGTGGAGTTCTTGGATTCGCTGAAGGCGGGCGAGTGCAGTAGATGCTCCTCATCCACTGCGAACGCGACTCGGTCAAGCTGAACACCTCTTCGGTCATGGACCCGGAGGTGCTTGAAGATGAGCGGTCTTCGTTGAGCGGGGAGTTTTCGTCCTGGGACGCATTCCATGAAGATTTGACGAGGTACACGCGTGTTGATCGATAAGTGCGGATTTGTGGAGCTAATCTGTACAACAGGTACCAGTCCGAGACGCACCAGTTCTACAAGGTCATATTCAGGAGATCAAAACGAATCGATCCATACCAAAATATGTAGGGGTTAGAAAGCCACCCTCGACCGTGTCGAGGACTGTAAATACATTGAGAGCGTTGGTTCGATCTTTAAAAAACCTGCTCGTTTGTGGGGCTGCTGCGTTGCATTGGCCACCCTACTAATCCCCATTGCCAACTTCCAGTCCCAAGTTTGAATGTACCCACTATTCGGTACACTATCGTGTTCAGTAATAAAATGCTAGCCCAGAGAAATGTGGTGGACACAGTTGGAGACATTTAAACGTATTAGGATCGACACATATCGTAATTTCAGCCAATACAAACGCCGGATTGTGTGACATCTCGACCCCATAGTTAAGGAGATCGAAAGTACTTACGGCATTATATATCTGATAAAATGGCCTCAAATAAAATAATTATTTGGTGCACTCAAATAAAACGTGCATAAATAGGCCATATACCGAACAATTAGGTCACCTTTAAAAAACTAGGAAGTGCCTACGATCACCAGCATTTTGCTGCGAGAAAGGCCGAGTTAGGGTTACCGAGATACCGCTGGGCAAATGTCTATTTTTGAGTTTTAGAGATTTTGAACCATTCCGGCCAACCACTCAACCCCCCGACCCCAGCCTTCTCCGCGTAGTAAGTGCCCCCACGCGGCGTGATGTCGGCGCCGAAGGGAAAGAAGCGTGCCCACGCCAGCGACAGTGATGATGCTGAAGGCACCGGCTTCCTTTTCAGTCAGTTCAGCGGGGAGTTTTCGTCCTGGGACGCATTCCATGAAGAGTTGACGAGGTACGCGTGTGTTGATCTATAAGTACGGCTTTGTGGAGGTAATCTGTACTCGTAACAACAGGTACCAGTCGTAGACGCACCAGTTCTACAGGGTTCGCTCTACTAACTTGGTAGCTGACCGCAATAAGCAGCGTAAGCTTTCAACAAGTCGACGGGGAAACGAGCGGTTCTTTTTGATGAGTCTCTCAAGTTTTACACGAAGACGCTTATCTGTACGCATGGATGGACATTGAGAACCAACCACAACATCCGCTCCATCGAGTGCCCGGCAAAACTTAATGCAGTGCTTGTCAAGGTCAAGGACGACGAGTACAAGGTCAGGGTTAACTCGCATGTTGCGACTCACAACCACGACGTCGGTCGAGACGTCTACTATTCATACCCCGAGGCTCGTAAACTTACGTCCCCTGATACGCGAGGTGTGGTCAAGACACTGGTGCAAGGTACGAAGATGAACACGATTCTGAAGATGCATCCTTTTAACAAGAGTCGTCCATGATTTATAGGCGGGTCCAAGGAGAAGAAGATCCTGCGCTTTCTAAAGGAGGTGTCGGGGCACCCAGTGTTGCCTAAAGGTGTAGAGAATCTTGTCGCAAAAATGCGCCGCGAGACTTACACTTCAGAAGATGACAACGAGCGAGTGACACAGGTCCTGCCGGATTTTAGTGAAGGTCCTGGGAACACTGTGAACGTTTCTCGCGATAAGACAACGGGCCTTACGTCCTGTATTACTTTCCAGACGACTCACATGAGAAGGATGACGCGCAAGTTCCCAGAAACACTCTGTGTTGATGCTACTTATGGGCCGAATATCAATCGTTATGGGGCTCCATAACATTGACTTCGGATCACCAATGTTTGTGGTGCTCTCACAAACATACACACTTATTTGTGAACGGTTGACTCACTGCTTTGGATAATTCGTTCCCTCCTAGGCATCGCCTGTTCAGTTTAATGGTTACATACAAATTCGGGTGTGGGTCGTTTGCACAACACGTACTGGTCGACGGAGAAATCAGATTGAACATGTTGTGCGCGGTACGAGCTTTCAAGCAAAACACCCCAGCGTGGACGGATATCAAAGTCATCGTAATCGACAAATACTTCACTGAATTGGCGGTGCTGCGTGAAGAGTTCTCTTGTGCGACGGTCATTCTCTGCCATTTTCACGTTATCGACTATCTCAAACGAGAAGCTAGCAAGAAAGACTACGGATTTTAGCCATTTGAGAAGATGCACATAAAAATTATCGTAACGACGATGGTTCGGGCTGAAAAACAGAGCGTGTTCGACGAATTCCTGTCTGCTTTGAAAAAACTATGTGCAGGAAAGCCATCGTTTCTCGACTACTTTACGGAGGATTGGCTCAACTGTAAAGATCAACGGTGTACATTCAAGCGTGGAAACATCCCTCATCTCGATACTAACACGAACAACCGCCTGGAAGCAAGTTGGGGGCTGCCAAGGATTTGCTACATCGTCATATGGTCATGGACGAGTGCATCGACCACCTTCTGTTCTTACAACAGTCCGCCGAAGATCAGTACACTGCCACGGTCAAGCCCGTGGGCTTCCGCTTCAACCACAACTACGATGCGGAGATGAGTATGTTGGCAAAGTTAGCTGCTCAGCACGCGTGCAATTTGATTGAAGAACAGTACATGGTTAGCAGCCGATAAGCGTACGACACGTCGAGTGATGAAAACGCGCCAGAGCTTTGTACTCTAACTAGTGCAAAGTCGGGAGGTCGATATGCAGTGAGCTTAGTCGAAAACACCTGTAGTTGCGCGTTCAACCAGACCATGTTGCTTCCATGTCGACAACGTACTATTTTTATGGAGACAAAATTCTCGCCTGTGCTCCATCATTCCGTATGAGGCGATACCGGAGCGATGGCTTCTTGCAGATGAAGACGAAGAAGACGCACTCCCTGTCGATTCCACGCAGAAGGTTTACGTCGAAGACATTGAAGATCCTCCTACTCGCGTTCTTGTCGGTGTTTGCAGTGAGCCAGAGGATCGCAGAAGTAGTGGCCGACAAAGGATCACAACATTTTCGTGCTTGGCTGGACTATCTGACGGAAATAGAGAGACTCGCTCGACATAACGACAAGTCGCCGGCCCACCATGTCGGCGCTGATTGCGAATATGCCGCTATCGTCTTACCCGCACACTGCACCTAGGCGCTATGTGACAGATTTCAAAACTCTGTCCTCCACAATGACCACCAAACCTCACGCCGGTGTCAGCGCTTCTCACATCATGGACACTCAGCACTCGCTAGTTGGTATTCGCCAGCAGCTCAAAAGAACAGCTAGCATCATGCTGATCAGGATATCGGGGCCATCAGAGTGCCTGTTGGTTGGCACTCGCCACCAACTTCGATAAACCCGACAGCATGCCAGCTAGGTCCTGTCATGGACGTTATGCTAGTCAACACACGCCGCTAGCCGTGTACAACGCTGTCCATCGCTGACCAGTTATCAGGTCTTTCATTTCCACATAGCATCAACACTGCACATTACAGGTCGATAGTGTTTGGTGACGAATCAAGTATCGCAGCCATCTCGGTGTCACCCCAGCGACGGCACCTACTCAGCCGCAAGAAACACCACAGTGGTGTCTTGCTAGCAAATTCATTGACGATCCCCACCTTTCTCTTCTCGCTGGTGACCTTCGTCGCCAGGCATGTGCCGTGTCATCACTGGCCTTTTGAAGCAGACAATTCGTCAAGCAACGAATCGCCACACTTCATCCTGGATAGTTTTCATCGAACCACAAATTTGCATTGTCACCTTGGACACCAGCACCAAATGATACGGGCAGGACACCGAATGAAACTGGCAGTATCATGTCCAGTACTTGGACACTACTGCGTAGCCGCTCGGCTCTAGACTCAGGTTCAAATTTGCCGACAATGTTTCCTTGGGCCGCATGACCTTGTCACACACATCCCCGTACCAATAGTTGTCCTCAGGGCGGGTCTTAACCAAAGTCACAAAATATTGAGATCGCAGTGCAAACGTTGATCGACGAGCGACAGTTCCAGTGACGCTGGGTCAATTAACTTCTCGCAGTCCACACGGACATGAACCTCATCGTCACCACTCCACTAAATGTAGCACTAACAAATATCCATATTCAACCTCACTTCCTCCAAGGCGTGGGGTCAAACACGTCAGGTATCCTTTTCCAATTTGAAGACATCGTCAACTGTAGAATTTCACACTTTCAATAGTGAGTCTTGAACAGCGAATTGCGACGGCAAGTCGAACGCTTCACGATGAACGCGTCTTCCAATGTTGGAAGTTCCAACATTGGTCACGTCTCCATTTGATCTGTTCGTCCGTTAGAAACCCCTTGTACCTGAGTTCGCGGACCCACCATTTTTCCAGACTGCAATAGTACTGCATGACCTTGTTGTCTCTCGCCCACAACTGCTCTGAACCTCAACTCGAGGACAGTACTGTCACTATCGTCGCCGTATATCACACACTGCTAAGCGGGCTCACCCTTCGTGAACATTTGTTACACCACGAAAGTGTATATCTCCAATTCATCGAAACGAGAGAACTCACGTTCACAGTGATAGAACTGATTCCGCAACGCAGCTTCATCACTGCACTTCGCTCTCATTTCAATTCCATATCGCTCCAACACTGTTCGAAACCTGCTTTCAACAACCATCCGGCATACTCGGTACGTCGAACGCTTATTGCTCGTGTCATCTTGACCTCGAATTAGCTGCAATACAGTCCAATATCGTCCGCCATCGGGTTCAAGATCACATCACTCAACAACCTTTTGATCGATCCGAGGACCGACAGCTTGGCCAATGCACAGCACATCTGTGTACGTCTGCTGGATTCGATCAAGTCCCGTCTTGATCCTCGGTCGCCTACACTGCTGTTCTTTCTCCGCTTAAAACTCCTGCAGTATCACATATCATCTTCAACAGGTCCAGGCGTTGCTTCACTCAAAGTCGTTGCCTGTTCGTGCAAGATCGGTTCACGCGAGTCGTATCGTTCAGTCGGCTAGCGACACAGTCTTGTCAAACTTGAGTATCCGAATTGCAATATCTCCAACCCGACAGGATACAGCTATCGATGTCACAATCTCTCGTTGCACAGGCAATCATAAAGTAGGTTTCATATTTCCCTCCACGTACCTTTAACCGTCAAACATCACTACGGGTACTCACCTTCTGTTGATGCAACACTGCACAGTAGCAGTTTCCTCTTGTCTTGGTAAATCACATATCAACCAATTATCAAGTGATGCACTCGCGGCACTTACTTCCATCAAGACCTTAAGTATTATCTTCATTTCATGAAGGCCAGCATCACAAACGTCTTGCTAAAACCTGTCGGAGTCATTTGTACAAGCAGTTCATCGAAGATACGCGATCGTCACCGCACCCGAGCTTCACGCTCACTGTTCTCGAAATTCTGATTGCTGTTAACCCCCCACCGCTCTCAAGCAATTTTATGAGCTTTTTCACCCTCCCCTGTCCGTCCCTTAACAGGTTGTTAAATACATCATGTTAAAGCCAGTCTAATCTAGATTCTTGTATAGCCTGCGATAAGTGCGATTCCATTTTATGTATTGCGGGAAGTTGACCTGATCCCCAATGATTGCTTTCACATCCAGCGCGGCGCTCTATACCAGCCACGAAGTCAAATACACCGACGCCTGGTCGACGGACGAAGCATGCCGTATATACTCCATTTCATTTTGGCCCTTTTATCTGAAATGAACAAAGGCTAAACGAAATCGCCCAACTATGCATAGCAATGAATTCAAGTAACTTATAAATCATGCAGTACGCAATGTGCTCGACGTAACGCATCCTCACTCGCTATTCACTCTCTCGTCTCCATCCGGCGCCGCAGTCTCCTCCTCCTCCTCCTGCGTCGGCGCCGGCGCCCTGTCTCCTCCTCCTGCTCTCGGCGACGCGGTCTCTTCCTCCTCCGGCGCGGCGTTGGACTCTGCCCCTTCGTCCTGTTCCGCCTCCTCATTCGTCGTAGCATCCTCGAGGCGGTGCCGCTTCTTGCCGAGACCTCGCATCTGAATGTATCGGCCGATGCGAGGACGCGGGCGCTCTTCACCGTCCTTCCACTTGATGTGCCAGGTTTGATGGCACGTCATGTTGTTGTTCGCATAGTGGTCGGGCCTAACACGGTCACACAGATATACGCTGCAATGTGCACTCAACAAGTTAGTCATTAGGCTCGCAGGAATTAGATCTGATAAGACTCACGCTTGGTGCCGTCGTTGCAGGCTTCACAAAAGAATCTGGTGGCACTGCGCTGGACAACCTTAGTCTTTCTGAGAGAGCAGACCTTGCATTGATGCTGCGGCCGCTTCCGAAAGCCCTCGCGAACTTGGACCCACTCGGGGAATTCGGACAGTATGTGTGCGGAGGCAATTGGAGCAGGCTGGCGAGATGGCGTTGCTGGTCCAGGTGAAAGGATCTGTTGATGAAAACACAGTGTTAGCAAATAATACAGCATGTATAACATGTTGATGCTCAAACATGTTGTATACCTCTTCAATGAAGTCGGCGCCCGTAGTCTGCAGTACCTGAGCCTGGAGCACCTAAAAACCGCGTGATCGGCTGGGGTTTTCCTTGCTGCTTTTGCGCCTCGCGATAGACAATGTTAGCGTTTACCATTGCCATGTCTACGAGACCCAAGAAGATGGTCTTGTAGTACATCCGGAAGCGCACAGACAACTGCAGCGAATAGCGCTGCAGTCGCAGCTGGTCGTGGATGTCTACCCCACCCATCCAGCGATGGTAGTCGCGCATCGCGGACGAGCAGGGGATAGTGACTCGCCGCCCACCAGGAACATGTCGACCTAAAACAAAAGAAGTTCATGTTAGCAATTACAGCTATCATATTAGAATAAACTATACAACTTACCACACGTCTCGACCACTGTGCTTGCACCTGTTGAAAGCAGGTACACTGGGAGGCGGTCCCACCATTGCATGGCTTGCAGTTGTGGGCAGCATTTTGCCACAGCGATTGTTGCCGACCCACGCGGAACGTCCACTGGACGCGAAGCTTCCTTGGTGATCAATACTGGTGGAAAACCGTTTTTGTTCGTCTGGATAGTACACACGAGGTACACGTTGCGAGCTAGTAGCTGCAGTGCAAGCTGCACCGACGTATAAAATCGATCGGTGACTACAGCATGGTACGTTCCATCTTGCTTAGGCGGAAGGACCTTTTGAAGGTTCCGCATCACTGCGGCCGGTCCTGAGTTCGGGTCGGCTGAAAACTGCGTTGGTGTGGCCCCACCGAGCTCGTCCGAGTGCTGGTCCGTCCCGCAAACGATCTCAATTCTAAATATTGTATATACAACGTCAGTCAAGAAAACATACGTTCGTATACAACATGTAGAACTTAGCCAAAAAGCGGACTCCATGATGGAGTCCGCATTCAACGTACCGGAGACAATAAGCTGTGTCCGCGCAGCAAGTCAAGAACAACTTGGTCCCCCATTTGTGGGGTTTATCATGAACTGGCGGGTAATGTTGTGGCGGCTTCGCGACGGGATCATGGCTTCATCAAACAACAGCACTGGAGGCACCATATATCCACTCACGAAAGTCTTTGCAACGTATCCACGACCGATCTTACTGTCCACGCTCGATCTGTGCCCGCGCGTCAGCGTTGTTAGTGAAGTGGAGGTTCTGCATGATGCGGTCAAAACGTGCCTTGAGCACAAAATTTCCGAAGGTGCCTTTTGGCACGGCACCAACAGAGGTAGTCGCCCAATGATCAGCGAATCGTCGATTGTGATGGCACAGCCTTCGTGCAACCAGCAAACCAATGTAGTGCAATATATCCTCCGGTTGGATCTTTTGTGGCTCTTGGTCTCTCTCAGCAACACCTCCTCTCTCGTTGATTCATCTCCGCGGGCCTGCTGCGCTGCAAACATGTGGTCCACGCGCTCATTCAAATGCAGGTTGTAGTAGCCGTTGCTTTCGGTAGCTATACGCCGCCAAAGTCGTGGAGGCATGAAGTAGAAAAACAGGCGCAATGGCGAATCAGCCATCTCAAGCACGGCTGGGGTCAGTCCGTACTCTCCAGCGAACAGACTAGGATAAGGTTCGGGCCGGTCGGGAAGTGTCGAAGGATCTAGATAAATAATACAACATGTTTCGTCAGTACATGTAGTATATACCACATCAACCGAAGTGACAAACGTACCAAAGTTCCACCCATCTGCACGCAGTTTTTTCAGTGCATCCTCATCCAGCGCAAGAACTTCCATCTCCTCCGTTGGCAGGGTATCCCAGTTGTCCGTAGTTGTAGATGAATCCCGCGAAATCTTCGCCATCTCTGCTGCGAATCGCTCTTTCTCCAACTGGCGCTTCGCAAAGTTTCTCGCGCGCTAGAAGCGCGTCACCATCCAAACCTCCTCGCTCCTCCCGACTGATCGTCTTCACCTCCTCCTTCCACATCAGGCACCGCTGGCGGCTGCTCGACGTCGTCCTCATCCAGGCTCTCGGAAGCAGTCGCAGCGACCAGTTCCATCTCTGTGTACCAGTCTTCAGAGTCCACGCCCTTCGACATCAGAATCCAAAGCGTCCCCGCCTGCTGGTTGGGGACTCGGAGCTACATCAGTTGCGACAGTGGGTTCTGCCACCTCGAACTCACTCGAATCCATTCTGAGAGACCTGCACAAAACACCAAACAATTATTTTGTTAGTATACTACCAGTCCCAGATCATACATGTTGTATATACGCCATGTCCACAAACATAAACCTGGCCACTCGTCTGGAAGAATCCGGTGCAGGTACGACTTCCATCGATGAATCGCATGCTGCAGGTTCTCTGCTATAACAGCACATAATATACGACATGAATCTTTCAGAACATACGGTATATACACCATAAGCTTTCGCGCGTACCTTTGAATCGTTGACGCCGATGCAGCCCTAGCACACTCATCGTCAGCATCTCCTTCATTCTCTGGATCCACGACCTGAGGGCTCGTCTTCTTCTGCTTCTTCTTCCCCTTGGGTCCCGACTTCGAAGCAGCCTTCCGCTTACCCGCCGCCTTCGGTGTCTTCGGCTTCGCAACCGCAGCGTCCTCTCCCTTCTTCTGCTGCAGCTGTGATAGCGTGACCGCGCGGTCCTCGCCCCCTCGAAGCTCCTCCGCAGTTACTCGCGCACGTGCGTCCTTCTTCTTTCAGCCGCCGCGCTCGTGGCGCGCGCGAGCGCTCTCGTCTCCTTTGCCTTCTTCTCCTCCCTTCGAATCTTGGCCGCTCTGCACGTGGTCATCTTCTTCTTGCCCAGCGCCCCTTTACTCTGTGCGCCTTCTCCTGCTAAGCGCTTCTCTTTGCGCTTCTTTAGCGCCGCAAGGTGGCGTGCATCCTTCCCCAGTGGTGGCCGAGGAGAGGCTGCACGCGGACGAGGCGCAGTAGGAGTTGGTGTCGGGGGGCTGCAACTGGTGCCGGCCCAGCACTTGATGCGGCCTGCGCAGGCCCGAAATCGGCATCGGCGTCCCGCGTGCCGTTCAAAAATGCGCGGTGGTCGGCGGTCAGGCGCTGTCGCTCCGCCAGGCTTCTGTCTTTCAGCTTCTTTATGAAGGCGTCGTGCTCGCTGCGCGTCTCGCGTCGCGCCGCCATCTCTGTAGTTGCTGTCGTTTTTGGAAATGAGAGATGGCGGCATCGCAACCACTAAATCCAGATGTCTGGTCGCACATCAATGAATCCTTTCTCGTCTAGTTTTTGAACAATATTGTTCACTCTGCAATTTTTCCGCCTAACCGTGTGCATTTCACCGTTTTTAACATGTAGCATTATACAACATGTTAGGAAACGGGCCAATCCTGGTTTGGTCTCGCATGTTGTTGTATACAACGGTTGAGAGCGGGGGGTTAACCAACAGCCAAAAGCGCACGTCGCCTCCAAATCATTTCTCCACGTTCGTCGTGGTCGTGACGGCCAACTTGAGGTTCGAAATAGAGTATCAGTACCGCCATCACCATCGTATCAATCGCTTCGTTTTCGTTGATCCACACACACTCGTCTTGGTTAACCATGACGCTTAGTGCCATTTACTGCTTACAGAAACCTGAGCTCTTGGTTTGAGTAGCTGTGTGGTCATGACGCTCTGCGACGAATCGTTGGGGTCTTATTCTGCATAGTCTCCATGTAAACCATGAACACTAAAGTTAACTTTGTAGTAGGTCTCACTGAAGACACCATTAGGGAGCTGGCACTCCCAGAACACTGTATTCGTCAAGGCACAGTAAAATCTAAAGTAAAGAATAGCAACGCTAAGCACTGTGTTCCTACCAGCCTGGAGAGATGTCCACTTGCTACTGGGGATAGACTATCCAGCAGTAACTGGTTGTCCCAACCAACTAAAGTTGAACTACACTGTAGAGTTGTGTGAGGCTTTCATGCCAACAACCTACTACAGGGTATGAAAATGGAGATATTTTTCCAGAGCGCGCCACTTCACCAATTCTTAACATTTTCAAGTGGACAAGGGCTCAAAATGAGCGCAAGACGCCCCTCGTGCGAGTGGTGTGCTTAAATCGCGATTCATGCTTTGGTTGATTATTAGTATCATTTGGTTTGACGCCGTCTCAAATAGAGAGGATCATATAAACAGGTGTGACTGTAGCGGCGAATCGCTCAGAATTTGCACTGGAGACCTTCGCTGCTGTTGTCGACGTATCCAGGATATCGTGCTGGTTCATTCTTGGAGCAGTATCAAGAAATGCTTCGAGATGCTACTCTGTCCAATGCTGCACATGTTTACAACAACCCAAAGACGGCCGCCGGGCGCGGACTTCACTCGAATGTTGGCACCCCAAACATCATTGCTGTGCGAAAAGCGTCCGCGTCGGGTTACCTCGGGGAATTTCTCGCATCATGCCGTGGCCATGATGAGGGCATGAAAGTGGCGCGTCAAAACTCCGATCAAGCCATTCGACTGAAATGGGAGTGTCCTGTATAAGGACTCTGGTTTTCCAACAAGAGAAAGGCGTCTCCCTCGTCGTGACAAAGTCCGGCCCATAGAAGCAATGGTTGGTCCTCAAACCAACACGATAGCTGTAGGAATTCGGCAGGTCAGTCTAGAATTTGATTCAGCGAGACAACCTAAGACAAGATCTTAACTAGCATGGTCATGCCGCGTTCACGTCGCGGCAGCGCCGCCCCACTCGAGACGGTCTCGTTCCTTCTTCTGCGTCCCGAGGACGTCGACGAAAACATGACAGCTCCCGGTTACGCTAACGTCGTGCGGCTGCGGCGGACAGCTGCCGAGGTTCAGCTCATGGACGAGACGGGTGATGCTGCCGGGGACGCCACATTCTCCATCTCACGCTCCGTCGCTGATAGCCGCCGAGTGTCAACCGAAGAAGCAACGGGCCAGCGTCCTGGCATCTGGCTACGCAAGGCGATTCGTTTCGAACATCGCGGCTATATTCACTACGGGTAAGTCGTGGACTACAAGAGTTCCAATCTAACGGTATCAACGCGCCTCGGCCATAAGACGGTCCTCCTCACCCGCGTCTTCGGCGAAGTTTACCCGGTGGTCGCGATGGCGCTGGGAAGTCGGCGCTGGACCAAGTCTACATGGCCGGTGGCTCGGCTTCAAGAACTTGAAGACACCGTCCTTAACCGTCTCATGGACGGCAACACCGGGGCTCCCTGGACGATTCACGATTGGCTGAGTGAGTGGAGCCGCCTCCTGGGAGACTTGAGCGATGCACGCTTCGACTGGATCGATCCGACAACTGGGAGTACCGTGAACACTTCGCTCCAACATGTGGCACAATTTGCGTACTACGTTGATGACCACCACAGTGTTCCCGAGTCGCTTCGCCACGCCCTCGGGTCATCATATTGCCGCGACCCAACGGCGTCACAGCGATCGCCTGCAACCCATTCTCGACCTGCTCAAGCTGTCTCGGAACCAGGATTCTTTGATCCTCTTGACGATGACAACAGCGACGCCGATAGTGTGTCGCCGATCCCGGCTGTCACGAGTAGACAGCCTCGTTCCAGATGTACACCCGTCACGTGGTCGCGGGGACCTGAACTGGCCACCATGCGCTCGGCGACAGCTCAAGGACAAGTGCAAGCTCCATCGCCGCAATCGTCAGCACGGACCGCTGCTCCTGACGCGCAAGAGATCGAGCTCATCGAGCTCATTCGGCAGCATAAACCTCATCTCCTGCCACACTACCTAGGTCGGGGTAGCTATCAAGGCCTGCCCAAGCGTGGACGGGAAGACACAGGAAGCTACGAGACGGCACCGACTCCGAAACGCGGCCGAGGCTTATTTCAGCACACAACTGACCAAGAGCTGGTGCATCAGCTCTTCACATCAGGCTATCTTCAAGGTAAGCCCTGTGAATCGTTCTTTGAATATGTGATGGCGTCCCCGGCAGTGCGGTTTGATACCCACCCTGGCATAATTGGGCGTCTGTATGATCTACGCTTTGGACAAGGCCTGTCCATCAGCCACTTTCGACGCATCAGCTTCCTGGAAAAGCTACCGAACGGAGGACACGATACGTCAGATTTTATGGTCGCGGCTCCAATAGCATCGGCGCCCACGGCCTGGGCTGAGCTAGGCTCTGCAACAAGAAGCTTCGTAGACTACAGTCGCGCTATCTGCGACGCAACAACAATCGCGGTCGCCGAAGCCCTCGATCAGCTGGTGTCAGCTGGCAGCAGTGCGAGATTGCAGACCTTCCGCTAGTTACACGATGGCTTGATTCGCTACCGCAATGCGTCGACGTACGACACCTTCCACCTGACAGCTACAAGACGCGAGTCAACCTCCTGGTTCTCGATTTCAAATACTGAGCTACACAGCCTCATGATCACAGCCCTCGGTGAACGCCTACGCGCTTCGGAGGCGCGCGCCGCTGATCAGCGAACCACGCCGTCTCGTGAAGCCACGCGACCGAGTTTCGAACGTTAGGTACCGCATGAGGTGGCTGCGGAGATTCCCACTCAAGGCGGCAAGGAGGTGTGTATGCACTTCCTGTCGAAACGCGGTTGTAAGTCTCCGGATCCCAACCAGTGTACCTTCAAGAACAGGGCTCACTTCTGGCCAGAAGCTCTGCCTTCAAAGCTCCGCCAGTATATCACTTCCCGCCTGGGTGGCCTTCGCAAGCCTTTCCAGGCAAAGTGAAGCAGTCCGAGCCGTTGGGCTGGTGTAAAACGGCTCGGACTGCACCAACGACCAGTAGACTCCGGTTGGCCGCATCCCCAGCGCACACCGGCAGTGGTCAGCGACGCGAGATTCCGACACGGGAAGCACGCGTGCACGAGACTTCAAACCTGGCAGACCTCTGACCCTCTCAACTATGCCTACCCCACCGGGTCACAGACCGCCATCTCGAGCAGAACGGGCAGTGCTGCATTGAACGATGTGAAGGTACCGGCCTCACACGACCAAAAGTCACCGACTTTTCCAGCTAGCACCGCTAGTCTGTCGCCTGTCCGACTGCAGAAGCCCCTGCAGCTCACCCAAACACGAGGGTGGACGCAGCTCCGTTCATCGCTGTTGCCTGTTCATCTCGAGTCCAAGGTGTTTTAGAGAACCAGTTGCACCGACAGGAAGCTACACGGGATCAGCACATTCACTCAACCCTGCGAGCCTTACGTGTCCCGATCCCCGACCCGGAACCAGTGTCGCAGACGAAGGCCACCGGACACCAAAAGTTCCAGCTCAACACGTCACTGCAGGTCGCGCTATCGTTGCTGATCACGAATCACTAATACTCGGTTCAGTCTCTGGTTGAACTCGTGAGGGGACAAACAGCGGAGGATTATCGCCCTAATAAGGCCCTCTGCCCACGTCGGCTCGCCCACCTACTCCGGGGCTACCGATTTTCTGGGCTCGTGTGCTCCGTGGCTGCGCAAGGCATAGTCCCTAGGTGAAGGTCCTCCGTGCTTCAGTTTTCTGGTGACGCCAAAAATCACCAATCTACCAATCGTCACCTGAACGCCGTCATCAAGAGCGTCCGGCGGGGTCAGGACGCAGGTCGGTATCTCGTCCTCTCAGACACCGTACTCTCGTTTCTGGATTACGTGCACGTAAGTCCTCTCGGTGCAGTCGCCAAGAAACATACCGACCCACGCGAGGAAGTCCGACTTATCCACGACCTGTCATGTCCTCGTGGGCTGTCCGCAAATGATACATCTGACAAGGACTATTTTCCAGACATCGACTATCGCCATGTCACCGCCATCGCGCGCCGCATCGAGGAACTCGCCCGACAGCACCCAGGCCAAACGATCTGCATCCTTAAGGGTGACGTCAAGTCGGCCTTTCGCCACCTGATGCTAGCAAGTGCTCACGCCAGCCGGATGGGTGCCCGCCTCCCGCAACTCAGCACCTTACTCCTGGACATGTCCGCTCCGTTCGGCTGGACCGGTTCGCCTTCCTACTACGGTGCGTTTAGCGGCGCCATCTCATGGCTTCTCGCTCGCAAAAGCCCTGCCTCTATGACGGGCGGAGCCGCCTCAGACGACGACTCCTTCTTCGCGTACGAGTGGGTCGATCATCACGTTCTCGTGGTAGTGGACACGCCCCTCCGACTGATCTATGCTCAAGAAGCCCTCCGCCTTGCGATAATGACGGTACTTGGCCCACGGGCCATTAACGAGGAGAAGTTCACTACGTGGGAAACCGATATCGAAGTCCTTGGGCTGGTGTTCAACACTAAGCTACGCACAGTCTCGATGTCGTCCAGCAAGATCGCGAAGGCGTTAGGCCGAGTTACCCGGATGTCAACATCTGCCACCGTCTCCCGCAACGAGTTGGAGTGCCTTCTCGGGAGCCTGCGTCACATATGCTCCTGCCTCCGAGCAGCAAAGCCATTTTTCAGCGTTTCCAACTCGCCGCCAATCGAGCCCCACGGCGAGGTCGAATCACTATCACACCTGCGATCCAGTGTGACTTGCTGTGGTTTGACTCCATCCTGGTATATGGACACTGGGCAGGCCTCCCACTGTCAATGTTCCACGGTCTCCCGCCGGTTCGGTCCACCTGTATATGGATGCCAGCGACGACGGACTGGCCGTACTGAACCCGGCCAATCGCCATTCATTTTCGCTTCCCGTTCGACGATGAGGAACGGTCGTCGTTTACTCCAGTGGCAGGCACGACGCGTTTCTTCGACATCAATGCTCGGGAGCTGTTCTGTGCAGCGTTGGCTGCGGCGCTCTGGGGTCATGACTGGTCTCCTGTCCAGGCGAACCAAGTAACCCATGTCCACGCCTGGTCCGACAATGCAAGTGCAGTCTCCTGGATCAACAAGCTGCGCTCCGACAATCCATTTGCCCAAGAACTGATCCGCGCCATCGGCTTCAGTGAAGCCTCCCACCAGTTTCGCCTATCTGCTAGCCACTTGCCGGGGTCCATCAACCGCATCGCCGATGCAGGCTCGCGCATTCATGATGCCTCACTACGTGCTACATGGATTAACTTTGTGTCGTCGTGGTCCCAGACTCTAGTCCCCAGCTCCGCCAGAAAAATGTACAAGACATTCTCCACCAGCTACAAACCCAGGCTCTGGCCGCTGGGAGTCACCGAAAGTATGCAGCGACCTGGCGCCATTGGACGTCGTGGTGCACGGCAGAAGGACGATCCGCATGGCTCTCGGGGTTCGCCTCCAGGACTCGGAGCAACTCATCGGCATCGCGATCTGGTGCTAGTGCCCCGGTCCCGGCCATCGCCACAACGCTGCCTCCACCATCATGTCCAAGCTGGGCCACATCAGCTGGTATCATCGCCGCTACCTCGGATACCCAGTCGGTCTCCACGCCGGTCACAAGTTGACTATGCAAGGGATGCAGCGGCTGTCGACACCTCCATTGCCCAAACTACCCTTCAATCCCGGTCTCCTCCGCCGCCTCCGAGTCCGTTGCAACTTTCGCTCATCCCAAGACCGCGTTCTCTGGGGGCTGCGGTCATGGGCTATTTCTACATGCTACGACGCTCAGAGTATTTAAGCAAGCGCGGAGTCGCCAAGCCGTATGCTATTCAACTGCGGGACATCACTTTCCGAACAAGGAACGGGGAACATACGACGGCCAAGGCTCAAGCGCACTCCGTGACAATTCACTTTCGTGGAAGCGAAACAGACCAAGAAGGACGTGACGCAAGAAGAACACTTGAACACTCGGGTTCAACGTGGCTATGCCCCGTCCTAGCCGTATGGGAGCTAGTACAGCATGCGCATCACGAGATGGTGACCTTCTATGCATGACAAGCAAGAACACAACGATCTCTGCCACGGCAATGAAGACAGCAATACGCCGCGCGGCACTCGACGCAGGCGAGAACCCTGCTCACTACGGAACCCACTCGATGCGAAGCGGCGGAGCTACATCACTTTTCGGTGCGGGTGTCGACCGACTAGCCATCAAGCAGTTTGGGCGATGTTGCTACGAGCAGTACGCGCGTATCGACAACGTCACCCTGAAGGGCATCGCGGCAGCCATGGCGTCGGAGCCCAAGCAGCACTCGTACAGTCAAGCGCGGCTTCACCGCATGGGACCACTCCACGCCGCACCCTCGGCTGGAGTTGCATAACCGACAAATGAACTCTGCTTGCTGCCCCCGACGCCGCTGACGAAGATGGAATCGCGGTCTACTTTCGAAAGCCCTCCACGATCCATAGTGATCCTGGTGCGTGGGCGAATGCTGAACGTGAAGAAGGACGGCTGGTAAGACATAAACCGGGATCTATGAGGTTGCCTCCACACTTCACCAGACCGAGATGATCCTGTTACGATCTTGCATCACCATCTGCATGACGCTATAATACTCTATGGTAAGATTTCGTACTCTCAGCTTGCCCACAAACCTTTGAATTCAAGTGATCTGCTTACAAGTTATCTTCCGACTCAGTAATCGGCACTATTTCGCTACTCTCGTCTGCTTGACCACCATAAAAGCTGTGGACCGCACCGTTGACCGGCTTCTGCTGCTGTGGGTTATTATGGGACGATGTGATATATTATCTAAATACAATTGAAAAGTATTTATAGCGTCTCACTGCCCGTGCTGGAAGCACTCGTTGACATCGAAGGTACCTCGGTAGCAGTAGCCTCCGAATCAGTAGAAGCTGATCCTGTCGCACTAGAGGTGGAGCTCGTAGCGGATCCCGAAGTCGAAAACGAGCCGGCCGACCCCGAAGATTCCGATCCAGCATCTGAAGCGGAGTCAGAGCAGGCCACCGCCTTCTCCAGAAGCATACTCACATCAGCGTAGCTCAGACCAATACTCGTAACGGTATCAGCAGCAGGTTTGGCCTTTGGCAACCAGATGAAGTCAGGGTGGTCGCTGTCCGAGTCGTACACCCACTCGCCGCCCGTGATCACACCAGCGTCGTCCAGTTCCAGCAGGAAGTAGTAGTACTTACCAGTCGTAAACTTGTTGATCTGACCCGAGGACACCAGACCTCCGTCCGTGTACGTCTCGTAGATCCACGAGAGACGCAACTTCACGTACACGATGCTCTTGGCGGCGGCATTCCACGGGTACGACTCCAGACCGCAGAAGGTCTGGGCGGCATCCTCGAGCGACATGGCAGTCTGCTCGTACACCTTGAAACCACGCACGGGCTGGTTCCACACCTCGGCAGCAGCGTCAACGTCAGCCACAAACGTAGCGTTCAGCTTGCCGAGCAGGTTAGCGGAGGCAATGTGGAAGAACGCAGGGTTCAGGTCACGGTACGCATTGTTCGTGTGGCGGCCGTATTCGTCAGAAGCATCGTCGCCTCCGTTGTAACGAGCACCCGTGAAAACAGTCGTAGTGCGAGCACCATCGTACACACTCGTGATCAGGGCCTTGATGTCCATCGGCTGGAAAGTCACACCGTTGTGAGCCACGGAGCAATTGGGCTCGGCCTCGAGAATGGCGGCTGGAGCCCAAGCATGGCAGATGCCGAACCACGTCGGGACACAGTATCCTGAGGTAGCACCAGTACGAACCGCGCACTTGCTACCGTCGCCGATGGACTCGCATCCTTCATCCGTCTCGCACTTCCTGCGTCTGCTCTGCGAGTCAACGCCGTTCTTCTTGGACACTTGGTTCATGAAGTCTGTCGTGCCCAAGCCAAAAGGCTGTTGCATACTTCTCAGCAGGACTCGGCTTTCCCTCACTCCAGACAACATTGATGCTGTCCTGGTAAGTAGGCCAGTATGGACCAGCTCACGGCGACGGAGTGTGAACACCCACAGTCGGGAGGTCGGCCAGGGTCATCTCCATTTTGGTACCGAAGTAAGCCTCCAGCTTGGCAATGTCCTTGTTGGTATTGGCCTCAAGGTGGCGCTTGGTTTGCAGCTTCTCCTCGAGCGCATGGCCGGAAACATTGCTTTCACGCAGCTTGCGCGCGGGCTTGGTCTCCTCCCAACCAGTAGCGCAGTTGAGCTTATCCTTGACAACAGCCTTTCCCTGCTGTCTGGTGGGCGTCGATAGCATGGTCGAATCGATGTACGCGTCTTGGTTGGACTCAGTAGCCGGAGTCTCCTCTGACATGACCACCGTGCCAACCTTCGTGTACACCGGATCAGTCGGGGCTGTCGACGTGTTCGCCAGCAGATCGCTAAACGTCACAGGAACATTGAGAATCGTCTTAATGTCCGGCAGCGTCGGGTTAAGCTCGACCGTGATGGTACAGTCCTGATCAGCAACGTCCCCACCGAGGCCAGGGAACTGGTCGGTGATCTCGTCGGTGGTGCCGGACGTGGTCACGGGGTCAAAGTAAATCGACGTGGCAGTCGTTTGCTGAATCTGCACGGCCACGAGTGCCACAGCGGCGGAGACGAGGTAGGTGCTAGGAGGGTAGACCATTGTTGAAGCTCTGTAGGATATCGGAACAGTTATCGAGTTCACGGAAGCGTCGACCTGGAACAGAAGGTTGGTATAATTTTCTCGGGACTGAGAAAATTGGAGAATGAGCAGCACTGCAAGCTGCTTGCGGCGAGCCAGCTTGCGAATAGGACATCTGGATCGACGACGCTATCATACCCACGACAACTGGAACTGAGTTCGAGTTTACTCCGGAGCTTGACGCTGGCATGTCAATCTAACATATCCGAATCGGATTCCGATACATGTACCATGGGGTTTGCAGGCAGGTTCATGGAAAGTCTTTGAAGGGGTCAAGCATCGTGCATTCACCCTGGATTTCCCCGGTACAGTAAGCTGGTAAGTTATTTCGAAGTATTTTAAAATACTTGTTTTATTTTACATGACTTTATTTTGGCGTGGCCCAAACACATCAAGCAATACAAAGTGTACGAGATTTGGGATGTCAGTGTTTTACCGGCGGTGTGCCCACTGTGGGTGTGGGCCACAGGTTGGCACAAATACATTCACTAACAAGCACAATGGTACTGAAGTACGAAGTATTATTTGTGTGTGCAATGTATTCCGGTAGTTTTTCGTTTGATTTTGAATCAACAACAGTACATGTCAAGTCGAAATGCGTCGTTCCAGTCTTGTATACATTGTTTTTAAACAATAGTGGTTATCACGGTTATCAAACCTTCGAGACGAGCGGTTCAACGGACTATCAGCATATCAACAATCCGAAGAGCATAAGGACAACGAGATATGGCAATCTGACTCGGACTATGTCCCTGAGTCGCATGAATCATCCGGGACGACACAGGAAAGGCTAGTGACCCCACCCCAACGCAAGAATGAACAAAGGAAAACGTGGGCACACGCCAACTCCAATGGTGAAGAAACAAATACCCGGAGCAGTGGTGAACGCGAAAATGATCATGTCCCGCTCAAGCGGACAAAAGGAGTCGCATCTCTCTCTCAGAGCAACCCACCTGATGCCACGCGAAACCTGCTGACAGAGTTTGCAGAGGCTGCTCACAACAAGGACAGTGACAGTAGTTCCGACTGCCACCCTACTGTGACGGATTGGAAGGTTATATGGGCAGGCATGGAGTCAAGGTGGGAACGAAAGGCAAAGACGCGATTCCCTCAATTGAACGCTTTAGTCAAGCATTGGACACGAGCAGCGAACGAGGAACCCGATTTTCTTGCACGACTGATTCGGGAATTATATTACCCAGCAGCAATCCTCGAACAGGTCGGGGATGAGGTGGTGATAGCTTGGACCAGAAGGTGGCGCAAGGACTACCTTAATGACGAACTCGCAAAACTGGCAGCATCAACCAACCCCAAGAACCGGAGCCTTCAAAGACTGGCAGCTGACTGGATCGAACGTCTCAGGCGAACCAACTTTCCTCAGACGGAAACCAACTACGAGCAAACTTTAGACAGCACTCTCATGTGGGACAAAGTTTTTGCAACTACGCAACCCGGCGGGGAGCGTTTGCGTCAAGCAGCGCCAGCATTGACGTTATCGTTCGGACAAAACCTCCTCTGTGCGCTGATCAACTCGACGGAACTAAAAGCGATTGTGAACTCGCAAGCATCGAAAACTTCGTCGGTGCACGAACTCATGAGCATGCATACACAGGTTAAGATACAACATTCGGACTACAGAGGGGCGGTCGAAGGGCCGGCAAGTAGGCCGAACTGGGACGCAGTTCACTCCTTCTTCGCTGCACTCGCAACAGCAGAGGAGGAAGGAACGCCCTCACGCAAATAAAGGCTACTCACAGAGAGTAGTCAACCCTGACCAGGACCAGCTACTAGTCGGGGAAGTGATGCGTACGGGCGTCACTACCAGCTGGGGTATGAATTTGAAAGTACAGAGCAGTGGAAACGACCTCAGTTAGAGACAGCAGGTGATGTCAAGGTCATGACACAAAATTTGCAAGGATTTCGAAAAGAAAAACGTTCGAAGTGGCTACGAGCATGGCGCAGACTCCCCAGAAAGCACCGGCCGCAAGTGATCTACGTACAAGAAACATAGCGACAAGCCAACTGGAGGCGTGGGGATACTGGTGGTACCAGGAGAAACAGCACAAATCAAACCATGGAGTCAAGCCAAGTGGAGCCACAGAGTAATGGTGATACAGCATGAGAGACTTGGACAACTGGTCAACATTTACGCACCCAATGACTATAAGGAGAGGGAGGAGTTTTTATGGGTCTGCGCAGCTGGAATTGTCTTTGTGCGCCAGATGACGTTATCCTGACAGGAGACTTCAACTGCGTTCAATCCCTCTACTTGATCGGCGAGGGAGCAGTTACTCGTCTCGTGCAGATAGCCCAATTCTAGAAGAGTGGCTGGATGAACGTAACTGGAAATATGCACGAGAGCTCATGGTACATGCAGAAGATGACAGCGAGCTGCCCCCGACAGCCCATTATACCTACTGGAAAGGCAACAGCGCAAGCAGGATAGATCGTTTCTATGTGTCGACGCGGTGGAGATGGGCTGTGCAATGGGTAGACGTTCAGGACACTCCAATCACCAGGCAGTGACGTTGCATCTGACGGACCCACGTAAACCCTAGCAGGGACGGGCAAAAAGCAACCACTGTACCCCATTAGAGAAGCAAACCAAGAGCAGGTGCTGACGGGATAGTTAGCGGAAATGGCGAAAACTGGGGTGAGTGCAAGCAAAGGACTCGCAGACTGGGATAATACAGCGGCATTGTGCCGCAAAGCGATCACAGCAATAACGCGCAAAAATAAGGCAAGGCGGCGAAAAATAACTAGGCGAATGAGGCGAAGAACTCGTGCACATCTAGTTACCCGCAAGCAAATCATTCAAGCTGGCGTAGTCGATGTCCTCGCTGCTGGCACCCACCAGCTTGGTCACCGACTAGAACTTACTCCGGAAAACGTACGGCGCAAGTTTAAGAGCTGGTCAAATTGGGAGCGCGACCAACACGTCTCCAACATCCAAGCCTCTTCAGGGCTCGAGTATCCAGACAGCATGTCCATAGCGGACAGATTTGCTGCTGAATGTCGCTCAATACAGGGACAACATAGTACCATCCAGGACAGAGCGAGCATGCGCGAAGAGGTTGAACGGTTTGTTCACGTACCGGAGGAACGTATGGTGCGACAAGTGGAGAATGAAGCTTTGCTAGCGGAGGTAACGCAAAAAGATGTAGTAACAGCGATCAAGGAACTGAACCGGCATAAATTAGCAGGGCCGGGTGGACTGAACAATGACTTCTACAAGGACACGGCGGGCGTCATGATCCCTATTCTCACGGATCTGAGCAATGAATTGCTTAAAGGGGGAACCGCCGCTCTCCTTTTACAAGCCACGATAATGCCACTACGAAAGAAAGGTGACTCCGATAATGCCATGGATTACAGACCGATCGCCCTTTTACAGACCAGCTACAAGATTGTAATGACTGTACTCGCGATCAGGATGCAGTAATTTCTCGGTCACCTTATTGGTGCGACTCAGCAAGGGTTCGTCCACGGGAGGCAGATCCAGAAAACGGTGGCCATGATGCTGGCCCACCTACGGCAGGCATCCAGTGAGGCCAATGACGATCACGACTCCAGCCCAGGGATTCTTCTCCTTGATTTTCGCAAGGCCTACGACACGTTAAGCAGAACCTTCGTGATAGTGGTGCTAGAACTATTTGGGTTCGACCCTCGGTCGTGGATCTGATGAACAGAATGCACACGAACGCTACCGCCAAATTTCAAGTTAATGGAGAGCTGTCGCAGGCAGCACCGGTGGTCACAGGGATCTGGCAAGGGTGTCCATTGGCCCCATTGCTGTTTATAATTGCAGCTGAGTTGCTAGGGTTGGCTCTCACTCAATCACCAGAGGTAAGAGGAATTCGAGTGCCGGGAGGAACCCCGGAGCAGACGCACGTGTTCTCCGCGTTTGTAGATGATTCAACAATATTCTTGGAGAAGACGATGCAATTACCAGTCGCATTAAGAATAGTGAGGCGCTTTGGAGAACTGTCAGGCCTGCACGTACAACCAAGCAAGAGCTGCTATATTTTCCTGAATACGGCTATCACGGCTGACCAAATTTATGGAATTCCAGTGCTGCAACACGGCACCACAACGCGCTATCTTGGGTATCAAGTAGGGACTGGTGAGCTCAGAGCCGTAAACTGGGCGGATCGTCAACGGCGCTTGCAACGACGACTTCTGACAGCAGCGTCTAAGCACACAAGCGTTGCTGATCGAGTGTTGATCCTCAATGTCATCATGTTGCCGGCGCTACTGTATACAGCCATTATGTTCCAGCCGACTCAGTCAGCTCTTGATGAACTTGAACGCAGGCAAAAACAGTTTTTGTGGAGAGGAGTACCTGAACTGGATCGCATGCGACACAAGATGAACCCAGGTCTTGTTCATACCCCACGGAAAGCAGGCGGGCTCGGACTCGCATCTATTCCAGTCGCGTTGAAAACCCAGCGAGTAAAGCCTGCAATGCAATGGCTTATACGACCGAAGGACGCGTACACAAGAGCGTGGCAAAGCTGGCAGCAACTAAATGACAGTGTAATCTTCTTCCCAGGCGAGTGGGCAATGAGTCCAAGAACGCCACTCAAACGCGCTCCACCGCAGCGGTTGCAGACAGTGGGGTGGCAGATAAGTCAGGATTTAGGTGAATGGATAGCACCTGATGAGGAGACGCGACTAAGCCAGCAACAACAGAGCAGGGAGGGGGTGCAACAACTCACTTCGTGTTCATACTCGTGGTGGGAAGATGGCGACTCTGTAACAATGATGTTTCTCACAGTAGGAGGGTTATTACCAACTCTGGAGCAGATCCCAGAGCACATTGCAAGCTTCTGGAATACACTCTCTTGGGCAGATAATCCGTGGATCTGCGGGGCACATGGAGAAATGCTGACGAGGAAGGATTTCCCCGAATTCAACCGTGTAGTATTGGTCAGTTAAACATTCAACGCTATGACGATGATTTCTACACAGTGCGTATTCCACGACCACAAGAGCCAGCGGAACACTATACCTGGAAAAATTACAGCATTGGTTTCTTGCAATTCTTATAGCAACCCCATTCGCGATCCGACAGACGTACGTCTCGCACGAAGCCACGGTCTCGTTACGGAAGCCACCACAGTTATCGACTATATATACGTGGAGACTTGAAGGCCCAGGAGAAGTCAAAGACTATCCAGAGCGAGGGGCTCCAGCGACAGGATCAATCGAGCTCGTTCAACAACAAGACGGTATCAACTGGAAGCTAGGGGCGATTACAGGAAATACGGATTTATTCAAGGACGGCGATTTGATGCGCCAATATGGCAGCACAGACGGATTAGTTATGGCAGCCTCACCACTTCTGCACGGCTTCCCATGGGCGGTAGACGACAAAATCGAAAACAGACAAGTACTGAGATCGCTCAAAAGTAGCCGTTTCGGAGATATCGACAAGACATTAGCAGTAAACTCAAACCACTTGTGAGACGACTGAATGCAAAACGTGAGTCATCAGACTGGGTGAGAGCAACACAAGATCAAACTCCAAGCGAACTATGGTCTGAAAAAGGAACAATTACGGACTTCCAAATCTGGACAGCGTACAGAGTTGCATTGGGACAGCTCAATTTGTACCACAGTGGACGCAGTCACGGATCTCACTGCCGTATATCCTCCAGTTGCAGTACGGCAAAAGAAACACTAGAGCATCTCTTTTGTGAGTGCCCTCAGGCCAGGGCAGTATGGACACAGTTGATCACCCATTGGACAGGAGTATCCGCGAGTCTTATATCTGAGACGGCGCAAAACAAAATCGTCATGTCAAATATTATTACAGTGGAGATACGGCCGTTTGAATGGGACGAGGTTCACAGTCGAACTTAAACGAATTTCCGAGAAAATGCGTTTAGAACATTCAGAGCTGATTTTCCCCTTGTTTTTTCGACGACCACTCACCAAAACCACACGCGATCAAGATGGAGAACGGCGAGCGCGCAGCTTCGGACGCCGGAGAGGAGCACGGCGAGTGGACTGCGAGTTCGGACGAGAGCGTAGAAGATGCTGACGAGCACGTCGAGTTCGACGAGGCGGTAGCTGAGCACATTGACACGGTTCTGGGAGTGGAGTGCTGCGAGAGGCGCTGCATCGATAACCAAGCACAGGCGACGACGATCCTCAGCGGCTACATGAAGATGAACAAGGACTGCCAGCGAACCAGCTTGATCATGGCGCTAGCCATATGCTCTGGCTTCTCTGAGGACAACCAGCGGCACCGATCTACAGGCGTTAGGACGCGCTATTCGTACGTTCTCCCTCTCGCTGGTCCAGTCTGCCGAACGGCGTTCCAGACCGTGTTCAACGTGAGCAACGACACCATCAATCGGTATAGAGCTAAAACTGATTTTGATTTGTTGATGGCAATAAGACTAATACTGATTTGTTTGAAGGTATCGCAACCAAGTCAAAAAGGGCGAGTTTGCTTTGCCTGCGCACGGCAACACCGGCAACAAGCACGCACATTTCGTCGACGAAGAAGCGATGAAAGTGTTCTTCACGAGATTGGCCGAAACGCACGCTGATATTGTCCCTGTACGCTACCGGTACCAGAAGACGGAGAACGGGGAGCTGCATCGTCACTACACCACCAAGGAATACAGATTACTGCCTTCGTACTTCACCTGGAGCATGATGCTCGGCTGGTACGTGGAGTGGGCAAAGGATGCACGAGAGCGCTTCAAAGAGCCTTCTCTGACGTCCTTCAGGACTATCCTGGAGCGTGTCTGCCCCAATATTCACATCCGGTCCACGCGTGACAATGTGTGCGATGCCTGTGTCATCTACCGAAACGTAATGGGACCGGAGCCGTCCATCGAAGATACAGAGGCTATTGTAGCTCATGTGAACGATGCGAAGGCGATGAGACGTCGATATCAAACCGATTGCAGTGCAGCTACAGCAGATGAACTGGTGACCACTATTGACTTTCAGAACATTGCGCTTCCTCACTCCGCTCAGACGCCGTCAATGTGGTACTTTTTTAGCCTCATTTCGGTGTCCGTGTTTGGGATTCACACGCACCCGGACTTGTTGCAGTGGAATCTAATCTACTCTGAGCGCAAAGATAAGAAGGGCAGCACCGAGGTGATATCAATGTTGGACACCTATGCAAGAATCCGCAACATCTATACCAAGGAGAAAGGGGCAAAGCGGTGGTACGTGTACGCTGATAATTGTGGCGGGCAGGTTAAGAACAGTCATGTGCTGCAGTTCCTACTGTTTCTCGTGCACACGGGCTCGTTGCAGAACGCCAAACTGAGTTTTTGGTGAAGGGCCACACGAAGAACCACTGCGATCGACACTTCGGCTACATCAAGCGCTGCTATGCAAAGCGCGACCTGTGGGTTCTCGACGATGTAGAGAATGCTGTGAAGGAGTCGTCGCCTGACAACCGGTGCATCAACTTGGAGGACTCTGATCAAACGTTTCGAGAGTTTAAAGGTACGCTCGAAGGCCTTTACTGCAAGCTGGACAGCATTCAGAGCTATCAGCTGTTCGAGATGCGTGCGGACGATCCTTGAAAGGTGTACTGCCGTAAGCGACCAGGTGGCGAGCCTGTCGTTCATGACCTGCTGAAGCGTGGTGTGGGGAAGACTTTGAGTGTTGAGGAAACAGCGGAGCTTTGGGCAAGTTTTAAAAGCTTGATCCCCCGCCAAACAAAGAGAAAATCCACGACATCCACAAGAAGGTGCTGCAGTATGTGCCGCCTGAACTGCGCAATGACCCGCTCTACATTGTTCCCAGCAACCAGGATGGTCAAGAAGTCGCAGCAACGAAGCGAGCCCGGCGCCAGAAATCATCTAAGAGTAAAAAGCGCACTGCAGCAGAGCAGACGAAGCCTCGCAAGAAGAGAGCTACAGGAAATGAGGAGCAGTAAGGTAGGTGTCAACAAATGTTTTCATCTAATCAAAATAAGTCTTAACGCCAAAATCAGGAAATGGAAGAGAGACACACCATTATTGAAGCGGTACACATAATTGTTTTTCGAGTTTTTTAAACGTAAAATCTTGTTTTGACGATGTTCGGCTGCGATTCAAGTGCAGAAATGAATTCTACGCGTTGAAACACACCTTTTCACTACAAAAGCAAAAATACACTTTTGAAATTTGAACTTGGTCGCTTCGCGCTAAGTGCCGGCTCAAAAGAAAGCTAAGCTAAAGGGCTACAATGTAGGCTAATAAAAACGAATCCGCACTTAGGCGTTAAGACCGGAAATGTTTTGCGTCGTCTCATCTATTAAAATAGTCTTCCTCTCCCAACAGTTAGATGAACCGACGGTACAGCACAGATAAACCTGGCACACCTGATAGCATCCGTGGACATCGGCCGTATCAGGTATAACAATACTATCAGATTTGGCAATAGACGATAACGACAGTCCAAGCTACAACCACTAAGAAGGTAATTTTTTAACCATCTGATACTATAATACGGTACTGCATTTTGCTACCAGTGGCCCTGCTCTCAATGAAAAGCTGCTGAAAGACCTTCGGAAGCTGCTGGTACGAGGGGCCAAGAAAAATTTGTCTCGACCAAGAAGAGAAACTGCTCAGACATCCATTACGAGCTAATTTCAGCCTCGCTAGGTAGTATCAAATCCTGCCAAATTGGCTATCAGATATCAGGTTCGATAGGTATCATATTTACTCCATTCATTTTACTAACAACCAAGTCGGTGAATCGATTCTGTATCAGATATAGCAGTGTATCAGGTGTGTCAGGTATCAGTTAGGACAGGTTAATCTGTACCGTAGTCGGAGTCAACATGCCAATTTACACTTACATTTTGATACGGCGGCAACAGATGATCGCGCAGCGCTACCGGTGGTCAGGCCCTCCAGCAGTACAAACCGGACACTACCTGGAAAATACACGTACAGCTCCACTTGATGTGCTTGCACGACAGGCGCGTAGCTGCAGTTTAATTTTCATATTATATAAGTGTATACTAGTAATATGTTAATATTAATACTACATGTAGTAATTTACTAGTATACACTTATTAATATATAATATGTAAATTAAACTGCAGCTACGCGCCTGTCGTATTAAAATACATGTATCGCTGCATCGTGTATGATATAATATATCTTATGTTCTCAAAAATGGAGAACCCAGGAGAAGCCTTGGAGGCAGCTTGCGGACCCCCATCTTGCGTGGTCGTGTAAAGGTTGGTTCTGCCACTGTAGTTATTTTCACTATTGCTGATTTAAAAACGATTTGGAAAACGTTTTTGATCTTTTAATTTTAAAAAATGAATGTCGAGGGGATGACAACGTGCTGTTGACAAATAAATAGAAGAGGTGCGTCGTGTACACTGCGATAGAGAGCCTTGCGGTGTATGCACTGTTTTCAGCGCGCGTTGGATTTCCTCGACAATGCAATTTACGTGCGTTTCAACCGCGCGAAATGCGGTGAGCCCGAGTGTTTGCCGAGCGGCAGGACAAGTGACCCGCCAGGCCGAAAAGCGGACTCGCCGAACTGGCCGATGCTGCTGTGGTGTTTGTTTGTTGGAACCCGTGTCGATCAGCTCTACATTTTGATCAGGAGGAGAATGCTGCGAACGTTGAACATCGACCAGCAGCTGTGGTGTCCTCGTGTTGGCCGGCCCAACTTGGGCCTGACCTCAATGCGGTCTCCTCCCTTGTCGCGTTGGTTCAAAACACAGTCAACGAAGCATCAGGAGAGCCTCCTATCCAACTTGGAGGTCAACTTGCACTGCAAGCCTTGCAGAGAGCTTCCAAACGGAGAAGTTGCCACGCCCCTACATGTACACGGGTGGGGAACGTGGACCATACTAAAACTCCGTCGTTCGTTGGTTACTCACGACGTGAACGCGTTTTGCACGACGCGCACCATATTAATTTTTAATCTTGCGACAAGAGACCGTGCCTAATGAAGTGGCGTGCGGACAGCAAGAGCCAAAGCCGGCCCACACCATCCTGGAAGTCCGAATTGTCCTTACTTTTCCAGAGCCCAGCGTTGCTTCGTGCGAGCCCTCTCTTGCTACAAATCCGACGCTACATGGATATCCCAACGTTGGCCGTGCCTTGACACGCGCGACAATCAACGTTGCAAGCAAGCTGGCCGATAGCAAGAGGCCATTCCCCAATTTTCTCGGTGTCGAGAAGATTACACAGCCTTCCTCCATCCCAGGTTGACGCGCTATCCATCCGGATCTCTCCTTACAACCATGGTCTACTCGCCCAGCACCTACCTCGTCTCCGCCGCCGTCTGCCTTGTGGGCATGCAGATGCAGCACGCCAATGCCGCGTCGCTGTACTACGTCCCCGAGACGACGTCCGGCACGACGGACACGATCAGCGGCAAGTTCCCCGGTCTCGGTGGCGATGTGGCCGACCAGGACTGCGCTATCACGGTTGAGGTGGACCCGACGCTGCCCGACATCACCACCATCTCGACGGTGCCCGTGACCTACCCGGACCTGCTGGCCAACTTGACCACAGCCCCGACGGAGCCCGTGTCCACCAAGATTGGCACGGTTGTGTTGTCGGAGGCGACTCCGGCCACCGAGGCCGACCAGGACGCGTACGTGGGTTCACCATCGACCACGCAGGGATCCACGACGGCTACCGTCCCGACCACGAAGGCGGGGGTGACGACGGGCTCGTTGCCGTCGACCACGCAGGGCTCCACGACGGAGACCGTCCCGACCACGAAGGCGGAGTAACGACGGGCTCGCCGGTAGCTCCGGGCCAGACTGGCACAACCACTACAACGTCGACCACCCCGATTGTGAAGGGTGCGGCGCCGAAGGACTGCGCCACTGGCTGGGGGAGGAGACCAAGCCCGGCCGCAAGCTGCGCGACAGCGATGTGTCGGGCCGTGTCCTCGAGGAGAAGATGGAGACCAAACGCCAGCTTGAGACTCTGACAAACAAGGACATCGCCAAACTCGAGGCCTACTTCGGCACCAAGATGGAGATGACTCTGAAGGATATGCCTACCCAGGGTGTGTACACGCCTTCGCCGTGGGCTGGCCCGTACTGGCCTACGTACCAGGACAGCATCAACGTCGAGTGGAGCGCCGGACAGCCGAGCCCGGCTGAGAAGTATGCGACGGCTTTCGGTCTTGACGTGACCGACTTCATGAACAAGGTGTCCAAGGACAACGGAGTTGACTCGCAGAGCAAGCGCACAAAGTGCTCGTCGCAGAACGATTGCGCGTCTCTGACTGACGGCAGCCAGTGCGCGATTCGCGCCGGTGCTAGCTCGGGTTACTGCATCCCAGGGTGGTTCGGCATCTGCCACGCATGGGCACCGGCTGCCATCACTGAGGCGGAGCCCAACTGCCCCGTGACCCACAACGGTGTGACGTTCCAGCCAATGGACCTGAAGGCCCTGATCACTGACGTCTACGACGGCGCCAGCGTCTCGACGGTGTTCACGGGGGCTCGTTACAACGGAGGCGACGACGCTACCGACGAGTACGGCCGCCAGACCAACGCCGCGTACCGTGACCTGAACCCTGCGTACTTCCACATTGCCGCCTCTAACCTGCTCGGCAAACTCAACGCTTCGTTTGTTGTGGATGTGACTGCCGGCTCCGAGGTGTGGAACCAGCCCGTGCGTGGTTTTAAGGTGTACGAGCAGACTGCCATGTCGCTCGAGGAGGCGGCCCAGACCTTCTACGGCCTGGAGGAATACCCATGGAACGCCGCCGCCAAGAGCATCGTGTACGTGAAGTCTCGTCTGTCTTGGATCTTCGAGACGTACACGGACGGTCCGCTGGTGTCTTCGGGCGAGATTGACAAGTACACCACCGGTGCTTACTACTACTACCTGCTGGAGCTGGATGACGCAGGTGAGATCGTTGGCGGCGAGTGGGTGTACAACTCGGACAGCGACCACCCTGACTTCCTGTGGTTTGCCAAGGCGAAGCCTGCCGCCGACACGGTGACCAGCATCGGTCTGAGCTATGCTGATGTGAGCATGCTTCTGGAGCAGTCAGTTGCCTGTTCGGACTCTGCTTCGGCTTCAGGCTCGGTTGGCTCGTCGGCTTCTGCTTCGGCTTCGACGTCTACCTCTGCTTCGGCTTCTACTGCCGCTTCGACCTCAGCGTCCACGGCTGCGTCGACCTCGGGCTCGGCTACGAGCTCCTCATCAAGCTCCATCTCGAGCGTGACGGGATCGGCCTCGACTGGGTCGGCGGCTACCGCTACGGAGGCCCCTGCCACGGAGGCGCCTGCCACTTCGACGACTGCTTCCGGAAACGGAGCCACGGAGACCCCGATTGCCACGACTCTGAACACCGCGCCTGGTGTGACCACGGCGGCTCCTCCTTCGGAGGGCGAGCACAACAATGACGGCGGCAACCACAACAATGACGGCGGAAACCACAACAATGACGGCGGCAACCACGACAATGACGGCGACGACCACCACGACAGGCAGCAGCAGTACCAACAGCAGTTGGAACAGGCTCAGCACCAGCGTCAGTCGTGGGCGTCTTTCTTCCACTGGGGGTAAGCTGAACCTGCGCCCCATTTGGACAAACAGGGTGACTCCAAGTGATGAAAGTGAGAGAGAATCACTTGCATGCGTAGTGGTATGATAACCGAGACAGCATTTTGTTGCTTCTCTCTCAATCGAATCCACCTTGCCGGGCAAATGCTCCGTACCAAGTGTCATATGTGAAGTCTCCTCGATCCAGCTTTTAACATTCTCAGGTAGTATTATACTACGTAGTACTAGTAGTACATGTAGTAGTAAGAACTTTCAAGAACCTCGACATCCTTGCCAGAGTTTATAGTACCAAGATGATACTGTATCATTTCTTCACCTGCACCCCAGCTGCACGAACGCGGGGAGTCGGATAACGGTAAATATTTATTGAGGCAAAATCTAAACAAAAACCACCCACCCTGATCGCTGCAGTCCTTGGCACGTTTAGAGTTACAATCCGATGCACGTCTTCAAGGATCCGAGGGCGGACCGAGCTTGATGTGCATGGCATGTTGAAGTCTTCATTGCAGCGATTGATGCCACATTCAGCCTGGCGATGCGTGTGTACTACACACTGTGTAGTAGTAGTACAAAGTAAAGCGCGGGGAATATTTTCCCGCGCTGCCGCAGCCAATTGTCCTGGATGGGTGTTGGGCTTCTGCATCAGGTGGCTAAATGTAAGTAATGTATCTCACTTTCAAATTCAAATTCAATGTCCTGGGAGAAGTCCTGCCAGCGTCAGGAACGGCTGCCGTTTTATTGGAAAACAGAGCTATTGCCGGCCCCTGTTTTTGATGTGTGGTTGGTGTTGGGTTTTGACGTTCGCAGCATTGCGGTGGATATCGCTCGATTGTAGCTAACTCCCTCCGTGGCGCAGGGTGAGCTTCATCTACAGTAGCCACTAGGCAAACTGCTTTGGTCATTACGTTGCGAGTTCAAGTCAATCGCCGCTTTTCATGTTTTGATCCTGTTGACACAAGCTCTGTGCGATGTTATCTATCGAGCACCGTCCAATATGCGTACACTTTCTCCCAGAAAATCGAGGCGGCCATCTGCGGCTCGACAGTAACAGCTTCGGCGCTGCGAGGTAGTGTGAGGATCGATTGGACAACGAAGACTTGAGCAGGTGAGAGTAAAACATAAAGTGATATTCAATACATAACGTGCCGTGCAAGTCTATGAGAGTATAAGACTCGGCGTAGTCACTTAGACTCTTCATATTCCAGGTTCAAAGTTTGAACCTGGAACATGGGTTTGAACTTCAAACCCTATAGATGGGTTGTACAGTGAAAGGTTTTTTAGACCCAGGTGGGGGCACGACTGCAGGACTCCTTCGCTCTGACAAGACGGCAGCGTCGTGCGAAGACAAATGGCGACGAAATCCACCGACCTCTGCCTCAGCAGGAGCGTGCGCCCCCTCACAGCGCTTGAAGCTCCACCCTCTGCTCCTCAACTGGCCTGCAACGCACCAGAGTCGAACAGCGGTGACACGCACGGCCACAATGCGGCGATGAGAACCCTTCAAACTGTGGCGGCCGCCTCTACAGTACTGACAGTCTCCGGTCAGTTTTTGTAGTTACGGCCATCGAGCATCGATCGTGGCTTTCACGACGCAACGTCGGGCTTCCTGATGCCGATAGCATCATCGATCGACAGCAACTAAGATTCCTCCGCTGCGGATCCAAGTTCGTGCTGTATTAAAATAGCTGCAGCCGTCACCAACGAAGACGCCAACGCCGCTGTGGTCCATGCCCCCACCACCTTGATCTTTGGGCTGCAAACGCCGAGCGGCGGACTGGGCGCGATTCAGACGGAAAAGGCGAGCCAAGCATCTGTGTGGCGCAGGCTACGGTAGCACGCATATCCCATGCGCGTGAAGCCAACAGCTGGGCCACTCGTCCAACGGTGCGTCGCCCGCTCTATCGCAGACTGCAGTCGACTGCCAAGACGAGCGTGCGCCGGTCTCAGCAGAGGATATCAACGGCATTCTCCAATTTTCTCGCTATCGAGGAAATTACCTCCCTTGTTAGCTCTGCGTCAGCATGGTGTACACGCCGCACCGCTACCTCATTCCGGCGGCCGTGGCCCTCGTGGCCCTGCAGACGCAGCAGGCGGCGGCGTCGTCGCTCTACTACGACCCCGTGACGACGGCCAATACGACGGACGAGATCAGCAGCAAGTTCCCCGCCCGAGGCGCTTACGTCGAGGACAAGGACTGTGCCATTACGGTGGAGGTGGACCCGACGTTGCCCAATATCTTGACCATCTCGACGGCCCCGGTGACCTACACGGACCTGCTGGCCAACATGACGTCGGCCCCGACCGAGGCCGTGTCCACTAAAGTCGGCACCACCATCGTGCAGGAGTTCACCCCGTCTACGGACGCTAACCAGGACGCGTACACGACGACCACGTCCACCTCAACGTCCACAACGCAGAGCACGTCCACGCAAACGTCCTCCACCTCGTCCTCCTCGGGCGCTTCCACGTCTTCACAGACCAAGACCGGCACGACCGTCTCGCAAACGTCCACGTCCACTTCGACAACCATTTCGACCGGAACCACGACCACCTCTGCTCCGACCACGACCGAGTCGACCACCAAGACGGGAACGACAACGAGCGACCTCGGTGGTGTGTCGGAGGAGGAGCCCAACTGCGCCACAGGCTGGGAGGACCAGAGCAGCCGCAAGCTGCGCCACGCCCCCATGCCCAGCCGCAGACTTCAGGAGAAAATGGACAAGAGGCGCCAGCTCGAGGCCAACACCAACAAGGACATCGCCAAGCTCGAGACCTACTTCGGTTCGTCGATGGAGAAGACGCTGGCCAACCTCCCCACTGTGGGGTGCACACGCCGTCCCCGTGGCCAGGTCCGTACTGGCCCACGTACCAGGACAGCATCAACGTCGTCTGGAGTGAGGGGGAGCCCAGTGCGGCTGAGAAGTACGCCACAGCCTTCGGATTGGATGTGACGGACTTCATGGACAAGGTCTCAGCCGACAATGGTGTCGACTCCATGAGCAGCCACACAGTCTGCTCCTCGGACAGCGACTGCTCCAGTCTCACGGACGGCAGCTCGTGTGCCATTCGATCCGACAAGAGCTCGGGTTACTGCATCCCGACTTGGTACGGCATCTGCCACGCCTGGACACCCGCCGCCATGCTGGAGGACGAACCCCAGTGTGCCGTGACGCACAACGGTGTGACGTTTCAGCCCATGGACCTCAAGGCTTTGCTGTCGGACATCTATGACGGCGCCACCGTCTCGACCGTGTTCACGGGCACTCGCTACAACGGTGGCACCGATACGACCGACGAGTACGGCCGCCATTCGAGCGACTCGTACCGTGACCTGAACCCCGCCTACTTCCACATCGCCGCTGCGAACCTGCTTGGCAACCTGAACGCAACTTTCATCGCCGACGTCACGGCCGGTTCCGAGGTGTGGAACCAGCCCGTGCGTGGTTTTAAGGTGTACGAGCAGACTGCCATGTCGCTCGAGGAGGCTGCCCAGACCTTCTACGGACTGGAGGAATACCCGTGGAACGCCGCTGCCAAGAGCATCGTGTACGTGAAGACTCGTCTTTCGTGGATATTCGAAACGTACACGGACGGTCCGCTGGTGTCTTCGGGCAATGTGGACTCGTACACGACGGGTGCCTACTACTACTACCTGCTCGAGATGGACGTCGATGGAGTCATCATTGGCGGTGAGTGGGTGTACGACTCGGACGACGACCACCCGGACTTCATCTGGTTCCCGAAGGCTAAGCCTGCTTCTGACACCGTTACGAGTATTGGTCTCAGCTACGCTGACGTGACAATGCTGTTGGAGCAGTCAGTGGCTTGCTCGGGTTCGTCATCGGGTTCGGAGTCTGCCGGTTCATCGGCCTCTGCTTCTGCTTCGACGTCCGCCTCGGCGTCGACGTCGACTGTGGCTTCGACCTCCGGTTCGAGCTCGAGCTCGTCTGCTTCGAGCCTTCCTGGCTCTGCTTCAACGGGCTCGGTTCCGGTAACGAGCTCCACTATTTCCACCGCTGGCAGCGAGAACGCCGCTACGGTGGCTCCTGTGACGGATACCCCGGTTGCCACTGAGACTCCGGTTGCTACTGAGACCAGCACGACGTCAACGACGGCTCCGGTCTCTGCCGCAGCCTCGACCACAGCCCCGACCACGGCCAACACTGGCAACAACCGGCACGATGACAGTAATGACAACCAGCAGCAACAGAGTCAGCGTCAGTCGTGGCAGTCATTCTTCCACTGGTGGTAAGCTGATCAATTTTCTGTAGCCGAGAGAAGTGGATGAGATCAAATGAGAGAGAAGCACTTACGTACATGAAGGGGTGATAGACGTCTAGCGGCTTGGCTGCTTAAGTGTCCATCAAAACCAGAATAAACCTGGCATTTATTTGTTTCGACTGCTAGTGTGTTCTAAGAGAGACGATTGCATCCATTGTGAAGATGCCACCAGGGCAACCTCGTCCTCTAAATGATTGTACTGTTCACGATTCGAGTCGTTGAAATCGGTGCTAGCGGTGCTGAGCTTCCGTTGTTGGTCTCTGGTCGATACACGTCTGTTGCTTTCAAGTTGTTGGTGCAGTTCCGCCCACGCCAATTTGGTATGAGGAGCCCCACCGCCTTCTTGTTGGTTTGAGTCCTGAACTTGAACTTTGGTTTGAAAACCGAGGAGTATTTCGTGCCTCCGTACATTACGTTGGAAAAGGGCTTCGAGTTGTTCCCCGTCGAGGCTGGCATCCAAGTCATCGTCGCTGTCGTTGGTGCCCATTGATTCAAGACGCCATTCGCCAGACTGAACCGAGGGGATCTGCGAGTATCGGTGACTACTCGCTGCAGCTGTGCTTGGATGCGAAGTTGGCGAAGAAATCAAGTGCTGGTGTTGCTTGTGCAATGGAGAACGAGCAATGCTTGTCACGACGAAATCGTGAGACTGGTCCACCGAATCGGTGCCGGCGTCTTTAAAATTGTTCATCTTTTTGGCGGGGCTGGAGACGATATTGTGACCCCGGGTTGATTGACGTCGTTTAGCTTGGTTGAAGAGCGGCGCAAACTCCTTCGAGCTTTGGGCGATTCCACTTTGACCGATTTTCTCTGTTTACCCAGAGCGATACTTACACCCTCATCTTTTGACTCATTCGTAGCTTGACTTACAACAGCATTTCTCGGTTTACCAGCTTCAGCTACCCACCCGTCAAAGTACACAAACTTGCTTTCGCCGTGCAACGACATCAGACTTTCGTCAAGTGGTGCTTCTGGCAGGCGGGGCAAACGCCCGATACTCTGCGAATTTCTTCCAGCTTTGATAGGAGAGTGATGCGACTGTCGTCTCTCAAAGGCGGCCGTAGTAGGCGCTGGTTGGGGTGGAACTTGCTCAACGTTGTTGGGGACACCTCGAATTGAAAGACTAAACGAGTTTTTCACCCCAGGATGGCGGTGGGGTGAGTGTACCGGAGATCGCTCGTGTTGTTGCTCTCGCTTAAGCGATTCCAGCTCTTGTCGGTGGATCTGTTCGCGATAGGCGAGCTCACCCCGTAGTTCATTTCGGAGCTTCTCCAAGTCCAACAGTGTGGGGATACTTCCACTTTCCGTTCGTATAGGCGAGTGCTGCTGCTGTTGGTGTTGGATTTGTGCTTGTGCTTGCCGAAGCTGGTCCACGAGTTGTTTTTGTCTCGTAAGTTCCTCCCGCATGTCATCGTACTGCCTACGGAGATCATTGTTTTCATGCTGAAAAACTTGGCCAAAGCCCTGAGGACCCGCTCGCATCGGCGACGCATTCTGGTTTGAATATTCAAAGTGATTGTTTGGAACCATCGGTTCTCGGTGCGGTGATTGCTGTGGTGGTGGGTCTTCAAAAAGACGAGCACGCGAATTGGTGAACGGGTTTTTCAATTTGTTGGGCGATGACACGTTTGGAAACTGGACTGGTTGTTGCAGCTGGGGTTGTGCTGAAAAGTGTTGGTGTTGGAATGGTTGAACAAGTTGCGGATGTTGTTGACTGATTTGAGGGTGCAGTTTCTGCTGCTGCTGAAGCTTGGCCTGTTGGTTTGCCGCAGCCACTGCAGCTGCCGCCTGCTCAGCTTTCTGCTGCTCGATTTCAGTCTTTCGGCGCTTTTCTTCCTGAAGCCGCTCTTCGTCGGCGCGTTGTCGACGTTTATCCTCTTCAAAACGTTCCATCTCCCGTCGGTCTTCTTCTTCCTGACGTCGCTTAGCTTCTTGCTTCTGCTGTCTTTTTCCTCGATTTGCCGCTCCAGTGCGAGCTGCATTTCCTGCTGCTGTTGCAGTTTTCGTCGAAGCCTTTCAGCCTCTTCTGAGTCGCCCCGACCTCCATCATGAATGTCAGTTCGTTGGCGCCGTCCACCATTGTGAGTCAGCTCAACTTGAGGGAATCCTGACTGCTGAGGTTCCCGCTGCGGCGAACCGTAGCCTCCAAAAGATGGTGGTGCAGCTTGCTCCGCAACAGTTTGGCCGGTCCAAAATTGGCTGGTTCTAGGCTGAGCCTGCGAATTCTGCTGAGGAGGCCAACCAGTTTGAAAGTTTGGTCCCAGCCCAGACTGAGCGTGGCCTGGTTGTTGCTTCCAACTCTGTTGTGGCTGCTGATGATTCGGCCCGGCAGAATTTCCAAGGTCTCTTTGAAAGCTTTGGTTATCGACAGGAGATTGATTTTGCGCAGGCGGAAAGTTTACCGATGGTGGCTGAAATACTTGTCCTGAGCGAGATACCCCTGTTGAAGGGAACTCGCTAGCATTTGGATAAAGTATTGCTTCTGGTCCACCTGGTAGGCGATGGTGGAGTTGCGGTTGGCCACGCGCAAAGCTGGTTCGCGAACTCTGGTAGTTGTTACGACCCAATCCATCGAAGATGCCTCCTTCTGGTTCAAAACCTTCGTAGCGACTCTGCTCGAACGGAGGTTGATTTTGGAATTTAGCGTTGTTTCCTCCGTATTGGTGCTCCAATTCACGCTCGCGACGCTTTTGCTGGTCTCGTTGAGCTACTTGCTGTGCTAGGGCTTGTGAATACTCTTGTTGTCGACGTCTCTGCTCTTCGCGCGAGTGAGAGTTTGCTCCATAGAGCTGCGAGGTCGTGGCGTATGGGTAGTTGGTTTGGTACTGCATGAACAACACACTCGTGAAAAAGGGACCCCTTGATCAAGGTGCCTCGCACGTCCGACGTCATTCACGTTGAGACTCGAGTCAAGTTCACTATTCTTGGGCGACCACATTATGGAAACGCTTGCTACGTCGCATTGCCCTGAATATTTTTGAGATACCAGGTGGGGAAATTCTAGAAGAGCAAACCGGGAAGTTAACGCAGCCCCAATCGACTACGTGACGATCATGATGGTATGGCATCCATCCCAAATTTCAGTGACGGTTAGCAGTCAGGTTAACTTCTGCTTTTTTCTATTTACTTCGAGGTCGCCCAACAATTTCCAAAGCGCATGTAAGTTACTTGAAATACTTCTCGTGAAAGATATTGGCAGATTTTGGGCGTTTCGCTTAACCGCCACATACAAATTACAAGTCATTTGCGAAGTCGCCCATAGCCAGGCCACTTTAAAGGGAAATCCTCACTCTACCACTATTAAGCTAATCGTGGTATGTAAGGCACTCTTAAAAATGGTAAGGTGAGGGAATGCTTCAAGTTTAGTGAAACTAGTATAAATGTTTTGAATGACAAGGCCGTGCGCTAGCGCCCGGGCGAGCTCTGAAATTCGAATGAAATGGTGGTGACCTGCTTTCACCGCGTTTGCGGAGCTAAAGCCTCGTGGAGCCGCCCTTTGGAAGCTACCGGTACTAGCTTCCATGCCAAATGTTGTAATTTTTTTAGAAGAATGCGTTTTAAAATCGTGGAAGGGAGAGGCGAACATGAGGAGCGGTAAATTGTATTTAGGTTTCATCTTGGGAGATACTCAGGTTGATACATATCCACGGAGGGGCTGCTATTAATAGTTGAGTGCATGTAGCTTCCTAGTTTGTGTGGAAAATGTCTAATTCTGCCGGACAACAGAACCACCCACCCGCCTTGAAGTAGACGTCGCGATGTGGATGTGCTCCACAGAGTCCCAGTCATGTTGTCTTTGAGCATGTTCAGATCCTGGTTGCACGTACTGGGTACGACTATAATAGCCGCTTCAAAATAGCACTGTTGGGCTTCTATTGTTATAATTGGAAGGAAACTTTTCATAGATGTTGCGTGAATGTTGAACTAGCACGCCACAGGCAACACGCAGCTTTTTGACTAGTTCTCGATATATATTAGTCATTGGAGTGACTTTGGCTCGTGTCAACGTCGGGATCTCTAAAGTTAGCAAGTTGAAGTTGTATTATGAGAGGAATCAGACCAAAAGCAAAAATTGACATGTAATTTTGTCAGGTCTTGAGAGTTTATTAGATTTGGAGATGAGCTATTGAGCTGGTGCGTGTTGTTGATTTTTGTGATTTTTGGAAAACATGCTTTTGAGCGGAAAATCGGATCACTGATATACTCTGAAATAAATTTCAAAGAATTAAACAAAGTTTCATTCCGCTCCCGGTTATGTGATTATATCCTGAAAGGTCGCGAGGATGCATCGTGACGTTGTGCCACTCATTCTGTTCATTTTGCATTTGCCGTTGTTGTCGTTGCCATTATTGCATTGCCGCCTCTATCGACAGCAAATATTGGCCTCACCCGTGTTAGCACGGTCAGCTTTTCTTCATGGCAGGCTGCAGCATGTAGCGCCGTAATCATCTGCGCTGCAATGACCGCGTCGTGGTTTCAGCTTCCCACCTTTTTCTTCCGCGTGCTACTCTCTCTCACCGACAAGCCCAGAGACCAGAGCGAGCTGTTTGGCATGCAGAATACCTTCCAACGAGAAATATGTTAGAGACTGGCGATATTCATTGCTCTCCCAACTGATGACTGAGAAATCTGACTCCACTGTCGCTGTATTTGGGAACACAGTTGCTAACCCCACAAAACTCTTACAGTGTAGAGTATCCTCCTACTACTAGAGCCCATCCAGCATGGTTTTATCATCAGAGCATTTATCCAAGGCTCCATGCAAGTCCGCATCTCCACGACATGTCTGGACTAGCTCTTGGTGATCGGTCTCAATAGCTTCTATACGTTCTGGTGTCCGCCCTGATTCCAGGCGAGGCCGGTCCTCACGAATAAGAGCGCAAAATAATGATGTAGGAAAATAGGTGGTAGCTGCACGTTGTCAGCTGCATTCTGTGCGTTGTGAGTCGCAACAAATTTTTGATATCTCGACGTACAAGCCAAAAAAGACTGCAACCGTGCGAGCGCAACTTGATACTTCTTCCTGCGGTAAATCCCGAAGTATATCGATGACAAACGTTCTACGGTCGTTAATGAAGTCTAGTGCGTCCGACGCTTTCACGGCGTACGTCTCCCTGACCACGTACGATTCATCAAGAAGTAGCTGGTGAATCATTCTTGGAGCATGGGGTCTGGCCACCACACAGTCATCTGAAAGCGCCGAGTTCAAGGAATTCAGCTGGGCTACCTGTTGTAAAGGTAAGGTACTATGGCCTTGCAGTCGTTGGACCGAATTACCGAATGTAGTGGCAACAGCGTTTAAGACCTTAAGAACTGCCCTTAAGCTGCACAGTATCACCCACCCATCACTGTTTTGATGGACTGCAAACCGGTTTTTCTTCGCCATTGAATCATCACCCGTGTTCGGTGCTTTACTAACCAAGAAGTCACCTTACGCATTGAAAGCCATCTCGTGTGGCAGGTCGTTTTCATCTGTGTAATAATCCATGTACCAACGACTGTATTTCGCATTAGCCACTGCGCCACTTTACAAATCGAATGTCACCACTTATAATTCCCACAAACTCGGTCATTTTCATACCGATAGTCGGATGTCAAATGTCATTCTTAATAAAGGTAAGGTGAGAGAATTTGGTCCAATTTCCTCTTTTAAAGTGGCCTGCCCATAGCAGCACATGTGTCACAATAAGTACGAATCGGACTTAGTGTGAATTCGGAGATTCAACCAAGGTAGGAAGTCGTTAGTTTAACTAAGTGACACCAATATATCCGTGGGCGACCTTAGGGCCGTTCCTAACGGCGGTATAATTGTAGTACAGGTTCTACTTTTTTCGCGGTCGATTGCGTAATAGGCTGTTGCATAAAACGTCGTCAGGGAGGAACGGTTCACGCGTTCACGGAGAACGGAGTGAACGGGAGAATCGGGTAGAAGCGATAAAAACAGCAAAAAGTGGATACATATTCAGTAATAGAAAGAGGGGGTGAGGGGGCAACTGAGGCGAGCGGTTGCAGGTAAAAGGTGTAACGAGCCCGCGCGGAATTGAGTAGGCGGTCCCAACGCCAATTTTTTAAGCACGCCCTCGCCCCGAGGTTGCTTTAATCTCGCGGGGCTTAGCGACTGCCTTTGCGAAGCATAACTCAAATGCCGAGCGACATCCGTCCTGCAGGACTCTACATCTGTACATAAATCCAAGATATGATTTGATTGCGATTCTACGATGGTACCATTTACAGCTCCACATACAACACCTCAGTGTGGATCATCTGTGAAGAAGTGAAAAGAAGACACGGGCATGACCTCTGCTTCGAGTGGCGCTCCAGACGCAAGCGACCTATCTCGCACGTCAATCCCCTCTCCTACAGCCCGATGCCAAGTGCATTCTTGATAGCTCCATAGTGTGCCTTACTTTCGCCAAAAGGAGGGTTTGTAGCCTGTATTCTCCTCGAAGGGGTAGAATGTGTTACGTTCTATTCCCGTCGAGATGTAGAATGAGGGAATTGTAGTATTCGCGTGTTTATAGCACATTTTGACCTCGGTAGAATATTCTACAATTCTACCTGCGTTAGGCCATGGTATTTCCGTCGATGTCTGGGTCTGGGGATAAACGACCTCGTACGGTGATCTGCTTCCTCAGCGAACACCCAAAAATAAATAACCGTTTAAATTGTATGTACAGACAGAAAGGTGGACGATACAGAGAAGGCTTTCACATAAAATATACTTGCATTCTTTATATATATCAGGTGTTCGCTGAGGAAGCAGATTACTGTAAACCCCGACGCTGTCCTAGATTACTGGTGCTGAGAGTTGGGTTGCTGATCTGTATACCCTTTCAAACTCGTTCTAGGCGTGAATCGTTGTACCGAAGTTCTCTGCAACTGGAGAATGTGCCGGGAAAAGCGCACACATGGAGCTGGTCTAAAGAAATGAATCGTTTATGACCTACAATGACGTTTCTTGATTGGTCAGTATTTCTTCTGATAAGCAACTACGCAGTATTAACTAGTCAAAATCATGCTAAATAAAATGTGATTGGTGGAACTAGCAAATCCCTCCGTCATTTTTGTAAAGTGACTTGAATAAAGTGTTGTCTAGTAAAGGATGGAGGTTGGTTGTTGAAGGGGTGTAACTTCGCATATTTTCGTCGTACATCAGGATTTTGCATGATTTGACGGTCTGGCAACTGCCTCTCCGACTTTATATCTATCTCAGAATCATTAATTCCCACCCCCATGGGGTGGGAATAAAAGCCTCGTCGGGGAATAAACCACCCATCGCTTCTTTTATTCCGAGACCCAGACACCGACGGAGAAACCAGGGCCTAAGACGAGCCGTGCCGTAATTCGAGACACTCGATCCTGATTTGCTTCTTCTTAGTTAAATCAAGATGTGCGGGCAGAAGACACGGTGAATCACCGGGTGATGGCTACGGGGCAGAGACATCACGATTCAGCTCTTTCAAACTCGAAGTAAGTTGATGTGACTTTTACAGGTGCGCGGTGTACCACCGCATATACCTCTGCTAATACCACTGGTACTAGTTAGGAAGGGAAAACGTCAAAAGGTGTATGAGATCAGGAAACGAGTGTCAACGTGTGTTACAATCGGCGACTGTAATCGTCAGAGTGTTGGTCGTGTCCACGTTTGAACTGAACACACATACTGGCATAGGTTTCGGTGGTAGCCAGGGCTTTCGGGAAGGATATCGTTGTTCTAGATCCGAGCCAAATTCGTGCGCATTATACCGCATACCACAAGATTGTGACTGTGGGACACACAACAATGACTCGGGGGTCGGAGAAGAGAAGAGAGCGGCCCTCCGTACGCGGAATCACAGCGCCGCTCGCGAGTCGCCCGCTCGTCTAAAGTCGGGTATTTCAAGCCCAAGTCTCGACGGAAGCGATACATGTCTCGGCGTGCTCCTGTGTGCGACTCTGCGTGCGCATATCGCTGTGGTATGATGAAAGCCAAACGGCTGAGCAGGTACACGGACTCTGCAAGGGCGATCAAGGGCGAGATTCTCCGTCCGGGCACAGGTTCCATCTTTCAAAATGACGCCAATGGGCCACAAACAATTTCACATATTAATGTGTACGTTTACACAAATTCGCCAGCTGAAATGTGCAAAACACGGTACTACCGATTCACAAAACACGTTTGGTTGTGCCTCTTCTCCAGAGCTTGGGACTGGTTGGGGAGCCAATAATCCACAGTGGTCTTCAAAATGTGGTTGTAGTGCGCTGATATTTGACGATTGTGTCTCGACTGTAACACAGACTTCACGTTGCAGAGGTAAGTGTATTCAAACGTTTACTCTTACGACAACGTCCTCGCCACTACGATCCCAGGCCTGTTACCATGCCTCGTCCCCGCGGCAAGCTTTGTAGAGGTATATATCTTCTTGGTACGGAGAGTGAACACGCTTGGACTTAAATTTACTGACTGTTTTCGGAAGCAATGTCGTGAGAGTGCTCTCAATTGACTTTAATTGTTATTGTCACTCATGATCAACTTGAACGCATGCGGGTTTACCACACAGGCTACCTTGTTCAATTGGTTGTCGTTATAGTGATAAATCCCTATGCCTGACCACGTTGAATTTGGAGGCGTATTCCATCTCCGAGGCAGTCTCTAAAAACAAAAGGGTTTCCCACATTCATCAGTCCCATCTCTGGCTTTAGGATGTCTTTGACACTACCCCACGATGCCTCCAACCTACACAGCATTTGCATCACAATCGGTTATTTTAAAGAACACGTCAACACTTTTTAATCGTTAGCACATGTTTTCTGTGTTGTTGCCGAGGTGCGAGAGTCCTGCTCTAGTATAAGCACTCCACATATCTTTGCAGCTATCCCAGTTCTTAAGGAAATATTTCAGCAACGGGTGAACAGCTTCCGGTAGGTCTCCGACTTTGTCGTGGCCGTCGAGAATATAATACAAAAAGCGAAGCCATTGTCGTACACCGCCTCGTCCTCTGCATGAAGCATCATGTCCACACTATCTTCCACCTTCCCCATATCGAACGTAAAGCGTCCACCGTATTCACTCTTCCCCATCTTAGTGCGCACTGGCTTCTTGACATGGAACCAGCAAAGTAGCACGAGGAAACGCTTTCCACAGCAGGGACGCTTTACGAAAATATTTGTCAATAATGAAGACCCTGATCTGGTCCCATGTAGGATCAGCATTCTTGAAGACGAGAACGGCATCCTTCATACTGGCATGGCTCTCGTTTTCTATGAGTGCATGTTGGACATACTGTCCCAGCTGAATCAAACCACGACGGAATAAGCCAACGAATTCGTTTACATGGGAACCACGTAAAGATCTATCAGGAGCACAAACCTGCCCAAATACGTCATTGACCATGAAGCTGAATAGCTTATCGTGGGACACATTGGTGTTGTGGGTACTGTCTAGAAGGACGCCCTCGGGGAAAGCCTAAAAACGGCGCATCTGGTGCGACTGGACCGCGATTGGTTGGGCCATCTTTTTCTCGTCGACAAACACTGTGTCACTATTTCCAACAGAGGCACAAAATGACCGCAGGACAAGTTCCAGTCTTGCTTCAACCGTGGCGGCAGTTAGCCGATCACGCTTGAGACGTTGCACTAAATTGTGCACGTCACGCAGAATTACCTTCTTGTCAGCATCGTTTGTTCAAACACAAACCGTACAATCATACAAACGAGTGAGTAGTTAAAACAAACGAAAAGTAAGGTAAAATGCCAGTATGGCACGGTCCCAATTCGTAGCACGGTGCGCTTTTTTCCACCAATTAAAACAAAAAAACGCGTTCTCACAGGCCATTGGCTAGTCTATTTTTGGATCAGTTGTTGGCACGGTCCGCATTTTTGAAAGTTCATATTAAATTATACAGTCAATAAGCCTATGTGGCTTCCACGCATTTGTGGGCTCCACGCGTTCGAGACTGAGGAGGAGACCACGCACACCAACGAAGCCATCGATCATGCGCTGGTGCGTGTAGCTGCAGGCGAGAAAAATGCTGCGATTGCGCGGACGTCGCCTCTGCCCCTGCGCACACTGTTTCGGTTGGTCAATTGGACACAAAATGCAGATCAACACCCAGGCGCCCCGGGCCTAAGCCTCTGGTTCCCACCGATCTAGAGGATGACCTGGCGGGGTGGGTGGCCGCAATGCAGCGCTGCGGGGTGCCGGTTGGGCGCAATGGGATAATCGCGAAGGCAAGTGTTATGCTTGGCAATGCAATGTCTCGGCCTATGCCGACGCGCATAACACCAACTAGGATGCTTACGGGAGGCTGTTACCGGCGCTTCATCGGGCACCACCCGCTCTATCAATCCGGCTTGCTTAAAGCATTGCGCGGGTGCGCAATGCTGCTGGTGAAGAAGGGGTAGGCATGCTATTCTACTACATGTTGGCGAAACTATTCGTTGAGATGAAGATCGACGCCAGCCGCGTCTTCAACATGGACGAAACTTCATTCATGCCAAAGACGGCTCGGCGCAAAGTGGTAGCTGTGCGTGGCTCCACCAACGTATGGCGCAAAGAGACTAATCCCAGCTTTCACATGAAGGTCGTAGGTGCTGTTATGGCTTCTGGTACCCTTTGCTGATTGTCCCAGGAAAGTGACTCTGAGAAGACATCGCCGCTCTTAATATCAAGAGCGCCGCAATCACGGGAGCCCCCAAAGGATTTTGCAACAAGAATATCTTCATTGGAGTGGCTCCAGTTTTTGTGGGGAGATCACCGAGCTGAAGAAGCCGGTGGTGCTAATCATGGACAACAGCTCCACGCACATTGGCCCAGGTAAACAAATGGCTACATCAACCCAGCTTAAAACGATATTCTAAACCATATCAGGTTTACCGGGTTTATGGAATTAAAGAGGCAGCTGAGACGTGTGTCGAGTGTGGAATCATGCTGGTGACATTGCCGGCTAATGCGTCCCACCTTTTCCAACGTGTTCAAACCTTACAAGGACTGCGTACAAGAGCTTATGCTTGAGCGGCTGTGCGCTGTCAAAGACCCTGTGCTCAGGAAGTCCAAGGCAATTGAAATCGCCTGTACGAGCCCTCGCAGACAAACCAGCGAGCTGCATTAATGGCTTCCGGAGTGTGGCATCTGGTCATTGTCATCAGTAGCGCTGAAAACGCGCTGGGACTTGTATGGAAGTGGCGGTGTCAACGGAACAATGTGTGCGGCGGAGTGGATGAAACACCGCGAAGCGGTCACCGAAGAGGTGCGTAACGAGGTGCTGCTGCTCCCCTGTTGCTGTGGCTGGCAAAAGAAACCGCTTCACTGTGGATGTCGCAGGGAGGCTCGTAACGAAAGAACGACTGATGGCAGGCACATACGAGTAGGTAATTTAGACCGTGCCACTAATTAGTCCAGCTAAAACCTCTCTTAACCCATTTGTTGCCCATACATTTTCTATTTGAAAATATGTATACTTTAACCAAGATAAAGTTGCAAAACGACGCATAATGCCTCGTTTTACTATTACTTTCCGGTGACTATATTCTAAGTTTTCTTTAATGACCAGAAAATGTTTTGGGTGATATTTGTAAAACGTGGCATAATGCATCGTTTTGGTCAATTTTCCGGTAGACATATTATTGGTCAATATTAAAATCATAATATTTGATTGGACGATTTTAGTAAAACGATGCATTATGCCACGTTTTGGACCAGTCGGCAACAAAAGGGTTAAATGCACCGCTAAATTTCGGCCCTCGTAACTTTTACATTGTGTTTGTCCTCAGTCCACAAAAATATCACTGGATAGATCTATTCTTCTTCTTTGTATCTATCAGTCTGCGTACGAAATGTTTTGCTTATAACGGTAAATTGTGCGAAGATTTCGGAGCAGCTTTGAAACCGTGCCATAATTGGCATGTTACCTTACGTTCACATTACCACGTACCAGTCGACCTCCGAATGTACTGTAAGACCAAGCGCGGCTTCGATCCCGCAAGACAGAGATCCTCCACCTCTTGCAACACCTCATCATCATAGTTCGTGAAAATGCTGTGCTGTACAGGATGGTTGTGCGTTGAGATACACCGGGTTACCTTGACCTGGTACTGGGTTGCGTCCTCATTCAGCATCAACGTCACTGAAATGGAAGCCTTTCAATGCGCGCCTTGAACCATGTGCCCCGTATGTGCGCTACTACCACGAGACTTCGGTTCTCCCGCATGTGTACACTCAACTTCGTGTAATAACAGCCATTTTGTTTTCTGGAATCAATTCGTTGCACGTCCACTTTTGCGTGGCTCCAGTCTTCTTCTTACGGGTCCTGGCTGGAGTCGACATTTTACGCGATAAAGCTGTGAAGAGGTTTGCATGTATTCCAACATGTAGGTCCCAGTCCGCGTGTCAGATGCGATCAACACCGGGACATACAACCCGCACAGAGTTCTCTTCGTCTCCGTGGGAAGATACTGGAGCTGTTCTAGATGACTGCTGTGCCATCTAAATCCAGCATTTAGTAAACGAATGCGTCGTAGGGCAGAGGCGAGTGGGATATCCCAAGCAGGAGACGTACGATGCCGGTGGGGCGTGTCAGCTTGAGCAGGAGAGGGGAGAATTCGGCTTGAGCAGGAGAGGGGGAATTCGGGAATGAAGGGATGGAAAGACGTGCGCAATGATTGCAGAAAATTGCTCGGCATGAATTTTGGGAATTGTCTTTAACTTATCGTCACTCACGAGTGCTTGACGTTTGTCACGGTTTGTAACGCTAAACACTTCCTATTATTATATTACATGTACACGTACCGAGAAAGGGAGTTAATCTCAATTACTGTATAAATACTGGCCATTCTTGCAACTCGAATTATAACTATCTTTTGCTTGGCTAAAAATAACACTATCATTAGCAGTGGTAAAGTGCAATCGAAATGACTGTGGAGTTCTGAGTAGCTTGAGGTGGCTCACGATTCTCATGAATGCTATTATACCAATCGCTGCATCTTATAGTTATGTCGCACAAACCCTCCCAAGCATGGTATGTTATCTACACTGCAACTAGGCTTGGTTGTTTTGCTGTAGATGGCCCTCACTTGACACTTACTAACATGAACTTCAAAGTAAGTATCATGTAATAGTGTATATGAGATATGACAGTTTATGAGTAACACTGTAACCAATGCCAAAGCGGTAAACAATACCAGACTGCGAGGAACACGGCTGTCCAAAGCCGCCGAGCAGATTAATGTGGTGAAGGGAAATCCAGAGTTTGGGTAACCTACACTAGGGATGCCTAAGCTAGACCAGTGGGTACATCGTACTCAAGAGGATCAAGAGGGTACACCACCAAGTGGGTACACCGCCAAGTGGATACATCGCTAAGTGGATACATCGCACTCAACAGGGAACGGATTTAAACGGGGATCGCACTTAGCTGGACTCAGCGAAGGACGGACTGAGCGATGGACGGACTCGGCGATAATCGATTTGGCGAACGTTGGACACGGCGAAAGTCGACTTGGCGAGAATATGCCTCGAGGGAGATATACCAGTTGGGGGATAAATCAGGATCTGGGCGAAGAGTCGCCGAGAGGTAGGAAAACAGCTCGACACCTAGGGACGGAGCTGAGCGAAGAGTCGCAGAGAGATCTGTAACGACTCCATTCCATTAGATATTTGTATAGGACCGATAGAAGAACATAGGGAAGAGCCCGAAGGGGCTCTCCAAAGACAGAGATAAGAGTCAGAGCAGAATCTTCTAAGTCCAAGAACAACGTACACTTTTCCGGTAAGTCCCTGCGTGGGCTGGATTATGTCTGCCGTCGTTCCCCGAGAGGCATAGCTTGTAGGGGAGCCGTCTGGTAGCGCCAAGAGATCAAGGTCGGCCCGGGGTAGGCACTTATCGCTACCAAGCGAAGACAAGTCTCGTCGATTCGACGAGCCGGTGGGTCTGCACAACCCAGGACACCGTAACCTCCTAGCTGGGCGTAATCTGCGCCTAGTGACCTGTAAAAGCGCTCGCGCGCCGTCGTCCATCTTTTCGTGGAGGGCACAGGGTTTATCACGGAGACTGCCCTGCTCACGCGAGTCTCTGGAGTTTTTGGAGCTTGGTACTTGTTGGAAAAAATACTCAACTGAACCCCGGCTGGGGCGAACCGCAAAGGGAGCCGACAGGAACCCTGCGCAAGCCCAACATCGCCGACCTAACTCGGCGAATTATTGTGCTGTTGCGTGGAAGCCGAACTACCGACGTTTTCTGTGAATCACAACACCACAACTGGTGCCGCGACCCGGGATTCAGGGGTGTGCTTTGTTTTCGCAGGTACCAAGTACAACCAAGTTAAGAGCAACAAGTGAGCGAAAATGGTCAAGGGATCGCCAAGTTTGAGCGACGCAAGCCCGGCGACGGCTGGAGGATCGCCGCTCGATGAGTCGAACTCGACGAGAGCTAGCATTACCGCCGCGGACGCGGAGATGATGCGTTCCGTCCAGTTTGACGATTTCAACGATAGCGAAGACCATGGAAGCGAGGAGAAGGAAGAAGAAGAGGAGGAGGATGATGAAGGGACGGAGTATGACGACGTGAAGAGAGTCGCCGACCTCCGCGAAGACGTCGACGAGTTGTCGCTGCAGATGACTCGCATGGGAGCTACTCGCCCAGTCGAGCGGAATCTCGCAGCGGAATTTGGCGATGACGATGACGATGAACAAGAGTGACCGACCACCGCTTGTTCCCAAGACAACGTAGAATACTGAAACACCGAAGGCCAACCGATTCCTAGCCCGACTTGTCGAAGAAATGAAGACCAACAGCGGGTGGATTAACATGTTCGCTCCAATGTACATGTCTCAAGCGAAGTGGGCTCAACTCAGTGAGAAACTGGGTCAACCCATCAATAGCCAAACGATGGACCAACTTCTCGAAGACACAGCGATATCACTCCGAGCGATGGGGTACCGTTGCGACCATAAGCCGTCGAAACCGGTGGTGACATCTTGGAGTGTGCACACAGTCGGAGTCGAGCTGATGAGATGGAAGCGCAAGTTGAAAGACTTGTTCGGGATGCAAGGTGGACCCAAGGGACAACTACCCAACGCTCGCCGAGCTGAAGAACTCGACGAAACCAAACTGGCTCTACCACAACCGTACGTTTTCCCCGAGCCGAACGAAGACCCAGCGAAAATTCCGTTACCAAAGACACCCGAGACGAAGCGAAGTGTATTCTGTAGCACTGAAGGAACACCGTATTTCGCCGACTCGCACATGCAAACCACGAAAAAGCCAGCGATCAGACGGCTCGGCGCCCGATGGCTGAGTTCATCACTGCTGAAGAAGCCGCCGAGATCCGTCGTTTGATCGATCGGATGCCGCAGCAATCGCAACCTCCGGAGGTGATGACCAACTCAGCGATGGAGACGGCTACCCTGGGTACCGTAATGTCGATGAGTCGCCGCACGACCACATCCGCCATATCAGCTTCGACGGGGCCGGAAGCGACCGAGGACAAGTCTTGGAAATCAGGACGCACGCGCCGCTTGAGAAGATCACGACCTTTGACGGGAAGCGCTACCGTTCCGAAGGTGCGGTACAATGGATCAAACGCTTCATCTACGAGATGAAGGGGGCATTCAAACGACAAGATGAGTGGTGTGAACCGTTCTCGCTGAGTCTGGGCAAGGCCGCTAAGGGGTGGTTCCGACATCTTCCCAAGAAGACTCAGCGAAAGTGGAATCTTCTCAGCGAAGATTTCCTGGACTACTACTGTTCTCAATTCGACCAGTCGGCGCGAGCCCGCTACTACTCAGCGAGACGCAGAGAGAATGAACATGTCTGTGACTTCTTGCTGCGATTGAATGGCTACGCGGAACCGCCCACATCCAGTACGAATAGGGTGGAGCTGACGCCGCTGACCACGTCGAACATTTTCTGCCTAATTGCGGGACGACGACGTCATGGATCTGCTGTACCCACAACGACTCAGCGATATTACGAAGGTCGACAAGGTGATCAATCAGCGATTGCTCGGTGCAAAGCACAAGAAACAACGCGATCGTCTGGGCACAAGCCGCAGTAAGGACGCCAAACGAGCTGAGAAGATGGGAGAACAAAATCGCCGAGTCGACTCCAAGAAACAGCAGGATGAACGCCGTGGTCGACAGGGTGAGGACAGCAGTCACCGAGTTACACTGGCAGATGCGTCGATCGACGACCTGTGGGAGGCACTCGACACTCGTCGAGCTACGGCAAAAACCGATCTCTATGACTCGTCGAATAGAGAAAGCGATGCGAGCGAAGTCCTCGATCAAGACTCTGAAGAAGACGCGGACTACATCGACGCCTGTAATACGACTGGAGACTTCAGCCGATCCCAGCAGAACTCGTCGAACCCCAAAGGACAAGCTAATCGCCGAGACGGGTCTCGAGAGCGGAAGACATACGGTCCATGTGGAGCCTGCGGAGCAGCAGGTCAAGACGCACACTTTTGTCGCCGACGCTGCAAGTTCTGCAAGCAAGTGCACGAAGTAGGCCCGTGCGAACTCTTCCGACGCTTCGATAAACTCGCCAAGTTCGTTAATACGTCAGTCGACAAGTCCATTGTCCCGGACGAACTTCAAGACATATACTCGTTGATCCATTTAAACTAGTGGGCTCGCCAACCATGACTGGGTTGGACAACAACGGGCTGCCACAGTCACCAGAACAGCAGTCGAAGCAAACTACGTGTTTGCTTTTGTTGGAGAATCGGAACGGCCCGACGAGTGGAGTGAGAATGAAGGTGATGAAGAGCGTGGAAGAACGGATGTGGACGAGAATAGTGGGCTCGGGGAGTCAAATGAAGACGAAGACCGAGCGATTGGAAGTATGGACGGAACTCAGCGACCGATGATCTCGATAGGTAAAGCCAAGAGATGGAAGTTGCTCCCTGGTGAGCGATTGGGTTGGTGGTCATCGAGGAAAATCGATCGCCGAGTGAGAATGCGAGCTCTAGTGATGGGGGCTGTGAATGATGAACGGACAAAGATCTTGTTGGACACCGGGGCAAACGTGTCGGCTGTGACCGAAGTGTTCGCAAGGAAATTCCGGCTGAAGCGACTGACCAACGATGACATGAAGATCGATGTCCAAGGAATCGCCAAGTCAAAGGTGGCGACCACATCTCGCGCAATCGTTAAGGTTACACTGGGGTGGGAAGTACTTTACGAATTTGAGGTGTGGATCATGCCTCATCATGACGGAGTCGACCTGATCTTGGGTACCGACTTCATCCCGGTATCAGGCTGGGCTTGTACAACTCGATGGCAAACTGCCCGATGAAGTCGTGGTGCCATTAATCAAGTCGCCGAGCGACTTGGATGACACGGAGTACGGCCGAGAAGTTATTGGAGACATTGGACATCATGAGCAAAGATATCGCTCAGTTCAAGATGAGACAGAAGCACCCCAGCGAATCGACGCATGAGCTATGGGTTCGACAATTGAAAGGGGTGATTCAGACAGTTGAGCACAACGCATGCTGATCGAGGCATACGTGTCTTGTTGACGAACATCACCGCGAGCCTAACGTGGTGTCCAGCCCATTTTCCGGTGGTTCTATGGATGCCCCACGGAGTATGATGATTATGTACGGGTGAACTCAGCGAAATATCGCAACTGGCAAGTGCTAGCCTACGAGGGCGCTCTCGACAACCGACTCCTAAGGAAAGAGCAACAGTTATATATGGAATGGCTTAGCCGACAGCCTCCCGCTGTTGAAAGGCTACAGTACACGACGCCGACGGCTATAAAACCAAGAGCCGTCTAACCAGGAGAGGACGATACCCGTGAATCGCTAGAAGTCGGCGAGCTTGACAAGGATTCGACAGGTTAATCTAACTCAGCGAGCGGAGAAGCACCTCAGACTGATGCCACTGAGGAGACTCGTCGAAACCTGACGATTCGACGATCTCGGCGAAGCAAACTGACGATTCTCTAATCGATACAACGGAAAGGAAAGAAGCGAATGGCAGCAGCCGCCATTAAATCAGCAAGACTCGGCGATAACCGCTGTCCATAGCGAGGAGCATCAGAAACGATGCAATACCCAAATGGACAGGGGTGACCAGTGGACCCTGGCGAACGTGATCCGGTTCGACACACTCCTAGGCTACAAAAGCCAGGACTCGTCGAATGTGACGTGTTCGAAGTGTCAGACACTCCATTAAACAAAGATCCAGCAGAAGACCTTCGGTTGCGGTTCCTCGCAACCGCTGAAGAACTCGAGATGCGCCTCTCGACGGCTGACGTCGTTCTAAAAGACGGGTCAGAACTCGCCGAGTTTGAACACTCGTCGAGCGATGAAAGTCTAACCGATTACGCTCATGAGCTCGCCTTTTTGCCTGGCCTGACGGAATCGTTATCAACGGTGCTAAACTACGAAGACGACAACGTTATATCTCCAGCCCATGATGTTCGACAGCAGAAAAGCTCGTCGAAACCTTGAAAAGTCATGGAAATATCATAATCTCGAGCGGAAATACGCTTCCACCACCAGCATACGGAGTGGGCTGCGATATCAACGTCCAAGGGCACGAACCCATCAAGCAAAGAGCTCGGCGAGTTCCGCTGAAGAACTTGAGCAAACTCTATGAGTTTTTGAAAGCATTTTCGAAGAACCCTTGGGCCTCGCCTATCGTGATTGTCATGAAGAAGAATGGTGTCGACATTAGGCTTTGCATCGACTATAAGCTGGTGAACGCAATTACAGTCAGCATGGAGTACGCAATGCCGCTGGTCGAAGACCTGCTGACGGAACTCGAGAGCAACTTATGGTTATGTTCCATCGACCCGCTAGTGGATTCTGGGCCGTAACGATGACTCGACGAGCTCGCGAGATTTCAGCTTGTGTGTGCCCTAGGCCACTTCGAGTGGTTGCACATGCCGTTTGGGCTTAAAAATACGCCCAGGATCTACCAGCGACTCATCGACAATGCTGACAGGGGCTACGCGCAACCGAGTGGTGGCTGGGCGACATTCGCCGAGAAGATGCGGCTCGCTGAGGCTGCAGCAACAGCTCAGCGCAAGAAACGATCATCCCGGCAAACGCAAGGGGTCGATTCGATGAGTTTAAGCACCAAATTAGAAGCCGACTACCGATCTCTCGACGAGTCTTACCCGCTGCAAGGGCTCATCAACAGCCCCGAAAATGACATGTTCAGTACAGGTGAACCGGACGAGTCACAGCTAATTCCGGTCTTTGGTCGACGATCGTTTGTCGACAACATTTGATTTGGAGGTGCATCCTTCGACGAGTGCCTCAACACGCTTGACCGGTTGTTGACCCGATTCTCCGAGTGCAGAACCAGTGCGAGTTTCACCAAAGTATTTGTGTCCAGTCGATGGTCGACTTCCTGTCCCACAAAGTGACGGCCGACAGAATTGCTGCGGATCCCAAGAAGCTGGCTGCGATCGCTGAGCTTCCCTTCCCGTCATCGAAAAAGGGATGCAGCCATTCCTTGGTGCACTCAATTACTAGATCCGGTTCATCCAAAACCTGGCGTTGTATGGAGCTGTGCCTTATCAGCTGAAAGAAGATGACTTCGGTAGTGGAAGCGACTTATCGACCGCCAGAGCTTCATTCGCTCAGCTAACGAGGAAGGTGACGGAAGCGCCTATTCTAAGGCACTTCGACTCAGCGAAAGACGTTCATGTCATGGTCTTTGCCAATAACTGGGCGTTGAGTAGCACCCTGATGCAGATGCAGGATGGGAAACTGCACCCAGTCCGCTTCTGTGGCCGAATGCTGGAAGAGAGCGAGGTCAACTACCACCCAGCCGAGCGAGAAGTGCTTGCGTTGCTTCAATTGCTGAAGATATGCTATACGCTGGTGGCGGGCAAGACCATCTATGTCTACACCCGGTTCTCCACGTTAGAGTGGGTGTTCTCGTCGAAGACATTGTACGGGCGACCAGTGAGCTTCGCCGTCCTGCTTTCACCTTACCACTTGAAAATTAAACGGGTGCGAGAGCGGGATATCGAATTCGCTCAGCTGTTGCAAGCCTCTATCACTCCACACATTGGACTCGACGAGTCGTTAGCACACATTGCACCGCCATCTAAAAACTCGGCGAGTGTCCGTTTGGACCCAGAATTTCTATATGCGCACGTACCACACGACTTTAAAGGATACGTCCTGTCATTCGACGGGTCGGCGAAGACGGAAAAGTATGGCGGCTATGGTAGTTGCTCGTGGATCTTGTGGCGGTTGCTGATGTGGGACATGGTGATTGCTGCGAGTGCTCACCTTTGGGAACCACGGTCATTACTCCGGAATGAATAACGGCGTCATCGCGGCCCTTGCCCGGGGCATCACCGACCTTATTATAGTCGGCGACTCCATGCTCGCAATCCAGCAATCCATGGGGGTGATCGCATGCAGGAAGGAGACATTGCAAATTCAGTTGGCGCGCCATAAGGAAATCGATCGCCTCAACTCGGTACGCTACCTCCATGTACAACTCAGTGGCGGACACGCTAGCCACGGAAGCTCTAGAAGCGAAAGCTGGGCGTGTCGTTCTTAGCGGTGACCGCAACGCGAGCTAAAGGCGTTGAACCGGATACAGCTGTATATCGGGAAATGCTCGACGAAAGAAGCAGAAGAAGTCCCTCCTAAAGTCTCAGCGATCACTCGAAGTCAAACTCAACCAGTTCGCCGAGTTCGATTTGCCGAAGACGAAGGACATGACCCAGCGAGCGAACCAGCACTCGACGTGCCAGTAGATCCAAATTCGCCGAGTCTACCCGACAATGATAACCCAGTCGACGAGTTCGAAATGGAGTACTACCCTCCAGAAGCTCAGCGAGTAGTAGATCAGGGCATAGCTTGTTCGGAACGTCAGGGACTGCCGTGTGCTGAAGACATCAACCCTCTAGTGGTCCAGGCTGAGCGACGAGACCGGATATCAACGGCATAAGACGATGAATATCGATGGTCTGACCTGAAGAAAATATTTGCGAGGTGAATTCGATGAGCTCACTCGGCGAAGAGCCGGCGACGCCGGCAAAGTAGCCGATAATTTTGTACTCAGCGAGGACGGCCTACTGTATTACATGAGCCGTCGCAGAGAGCGAGGAAGACCCGACGAGCACGACACGAAGCTGAGAATGATAGTGCCAACCACACTCATCGACGAAATCTTATCGAATTGCCATAACTCCATTGAAGTAGGACATCAAGGCATCGTTACGACTTATCACTAGGTGAAGGCCGATTACTATTGGATTGGTATGAACGCCGACGTGGTCAATCATGTGCAAACCTGTGAAGATTGCAACACCAGTAAGAGCAAGCCTCAGTTTCGCGGATATTCACCGGGTAACGTCGTTTCCGATCGACATTTCCAGATTGTGTCAATGGACTTCGTTATACCCTTGCCGAAGACTCAGCGAGGAAACACGGCTCTCCTGCTATTCCAAGACCACTTCCCCGAGTTTGTCATCGCTAAGGCGATGAGCAATACTGGGGCACTCGAAGTGGCTAAAGTATTTGAAGAGTGCATATTCCGTCGATTTGGCGCACCATCGCTCATCCGACACGCCCGCGACCCAATATTTATGAGCGAAGTCTTTCAGACTTTCTCGGAGATGATGCAGTCGAGGTCTCGAGCTACTCTGAGCTACCGACCACAAGCGAACGGACAGCAGGAACGAAGTGTGAAGACCATGATACAAACGGTGCGTGTCTACGTGCAAGACCCGCTTCAAGCTGACTGGGACGACATCGCTGAGAAACTGGTCTACGCCATCAACAATTCGAGGGATTCGACTCGGCGAGAAACGCCATTTTACCTAGTCCACGGCTGGGACGCTCAGTCAACCCTTAAATCGATGACATCCTCCATTCGCCGAGTCTCGAAAGACCGCGAAACAAACCACCTCAGCGAAAGCCACAAAATGGCGTCGAGAGGCTAACCGACAACGGGAAATAGCGCTCAAGCTAGCTTATGAGTACCAGCTGAAGGAAAAGGCCCGACGAGCAAAGGAACACAACGACTCGCTGATTCGGAACGAGCAGAAAGTCATACCGAATGACTCGAAGCAAATAATAGCGACGGATTCGCCGTGTCAAAACAGTCTTTGTTAAAGATTGGAGACCAAGTCTGGCTGTTCATGGAGCGTGTCAAACCAGGCCTGAAGAAGAAGTTAGCCCATCGGTGGCATCGTCCGTTCCGGATCAAGCAGAAGATCGAGAAGTTCGCCTACGAGCTGGAGTTGCCAGACAAGAGCGGCTACCGTTTCTATCCAGTAGTCCACGTGTCTAGACTGAAGAAAGTGACCGAACTCGGCGAAAGGCCTACGACTTCGCTAGTCAAAGGACTCAGCGAAACCGATCGATTGGATTTCGACGAGGAACTGCTGCCATAAGACAGCTGGGAACCTGACGAGCGGACCGGTCGATATGAAGTCGAAGCCATCCTTAAGGACGCAATGCCACTACGGACCGATCCTAGCGCCAGTTTCTGGTAAAATGGGTGCGCTAAAAGAAACGTGAAAACCATCTGCAAATGGTGCAAGTTGCAGACGAGTGTTAAAAGCTATTGCATATGACAAAATACCACCGACCTGTGAAGACAAGCAGGGAGGTCGAGTGAGCGAAATCTACTGCGACAACTTATATTTTGATATTATGAAATGGATGAGTCCGGATTACATAAAGAAAAAGAAACAACTAGCCAGACTCATCGAAAACTGCAACTGGGCGAACTGGGAGTCTCAGCGAAACGACTGCTTAGGCCTCGTCGAAAATTTGCTCGAAAATGAGGAGACCGACACGATTGGCCGGAGGCGGAGCATTCTCGTCACAAACAAGGGGCTCTGGATCGTTGGGATCAGTGTCCTCCTGCAAAGCTGTCTCGACGTCGCCGACGGAAAAATCCTCTGGTGCAAACGCCGGAAACTCGGGATTGCGCGGACGGAAGCACGTGTTGTATGGGTGCAACTCTGGACGAGTCACACACCACACTCGCCACGGTTCTTGATCGTCCAGGTCCTTGAGCTCAGCGAACCAATTCGAACGAGACGGGAACATTGGCTGGTTAATCAACGAATACGTAGGGACCATAGGCTCAAAATCGAGTTCGGAAGTCGAGACTCAGCGAAGGACGTCGAGCTGCTCGGCGCTTACGCTCAAGGGTGTACACCGCCCACAACTCGTGGATGGCGGCGAGCTCCGACGCGGGCGAGCCTGGATTTAGGTCTGGGTGTAAACCCAACAAGACACTTGAATCCACGATCCAGTGATTCCTCGTCCAGAGAGCCACGAAAATCTTGGTACGAGAACCGTGAGGTTGCGACTCGTCGAATTCCCGACTATCGCCCAAGAAACGATCCCAAGCGTCGCAAACGATCATCAAAGGGGTCGCCGATTTCGCTGATTTCTTCTTGGAATGCAGACGTTGGCGGGCTGTGTCAATCTCGCTCGCCGAGACGAAAATTGGAGTCTCCGGGAACTGGGCGAGAACTTGTTGGCATGGATGAGACGGATTAAACACATCCGTCTACTTCTGAAGCCCGTCGAGGTAGTTGGCGTCGGCACCACACTAGACTTGCCTCCGATATCTAGCATCTTGACCGGAGAACGACAAGCCAACATTTTCGCCCAGCAACGCGCAGACCCATAATGATAGCACTCCACGTTGCGAGTCTGACGCATTGAAGGAGTCTCCCGAGCCTCGCGCGCAACCGCTTGTGCCGCACGAGCGTGCAGTGTCGTGATTGGCAACTGCAACGGTGCTGTCAATTCCACCGTGCCAGGAGTCAGCGGAGGCTGGCTCGGCAAGGAATGTTCGGCGTCTTCTTGGACGATTTCGACGAGTTGGAACCTGTCGAACGCTTGGTGGAAGCCGGTGTCTTGCCCTTCGCAGGCAACTTGGCGACAGGGGAGCTGCCCGTACCGTCTTGGGTGCCGAAGCTTTGGTCTTGGCTGCCTGAGAGGCCGGGACAACCTGGCTCGACGACTTGGGGCCTCAATCGATGAGTTCTTGGCTTCCTTGGCAGCCTGGCGAGAAGACTTGGGAGCAGCTCGCTTCTTCGACGAGCCCTTCGATCGAGGAGCCGGCGCACTCCTTCGCTTGACGAAACGTGGAGCTTTTTGACGAGTATCGGCATAGCTCTGTAGTTTGCCACGTGGAGGCGCCAGGTCCGAGAGGATCACGGTGCTAGCCGACGACGAATAGCTATCTTCAGCCTCCATGTCCATGAGAAAATCTCGATGAGACATCCCGCTCGACGAGCTCATAAGAGAACCAACCGGTGACGGCTCAGAAGGGGACAGTGAATCATTGGTCTGGCTCGGCGGAATCGCAAGCTCAATGTCATCAGATGGGACGGCCCAGTCACCTTCGGCGAAGCTGGCGCAGGTGAACCGTCCAAAGCATCTTCGTCAAGGACGTCCATCTCAGCGAGCACAGCCTGAGTAATTCAAGCAGAGTTTTCGCTGCTGCTTGGGAGGGGCGACATCGAGGAGAGCTGAGAGGAGGAGGCACCGTAGGGCTAGTCAAAGCCGAAACGGAGACTACGGAACTCAGCGAAGGAGTCACCACGGAAGTAGACGAACTCGACGAGACCACTGCTGGAGCCGACTCTATGGACGAATCAGTGGAGGCCACAGATCCAGATGATGGACTCGGCGAAGAACTTATACGACCGAGCGAGGAGCTCGTGGCCAGAGATAAACTCACCACAACGGCTGACGAACTCGCCAAGTCCGGATAAACGGAGCTCGACGAGTCTGCCCCAAGATCGGGTGACTCGTCGACGAGAACGTCGGTCTCATCGACTTCGACCGGAATCCCGTCGTGAGGAGGATTCAGCGAGTGTCGCTGGGGATAATAACCGCTCAAATTGGCGCGGCTAAGACCAGCCGCCGGAGAGCGGAGACGACGCCGCCCTGGAATAGGCAACGAAGGCGCATGCTCAGCGACCACTTCCGCCCGGAGCAAAGTCGTCGATGCGTCGAAACCCTCCTCGCCAGGTACGGGACGCTCACACTTGCCGCTAGAAACTCTCTTAGACCGGTTTCGCAGGGGCCGGTCGCCGTCGGATTCACTGGGTTAGAATATCGACGGAGGCGTTCGGCCGGAGTTAACGTCTTCAGTGGTGCGCTTCTTAACTGAGAAACCGAACGATGTCTCCGGAGGCGCGACGCCGACTTGGACCATTTGTGGCGGGAAGAGCTCGGCGAAAATCCAGATGATACCGCGGGGAAGGACGGAGAAACTGACAACGCTGCCCTCGCTGGGTACAATTCACCGAGCCCGCTGAAGCTGGAATGGCAGTGCCCGAACTCAACCCGCTCGACAAGCTCGCTGGAAAGATCGAGAGAGTAATGGCACAGGACCGGTGCGAAGAACGAAGCTCAAGCGACTCGGGGAAGCGCTCGGCGAGTAGCCGACAGAAACGAGCACTAATTTGGTGGCCCCTGGGATCCAGTCCCGGGACATACACGCCACCCAGAGCAGCGACAACTAAATGTGGGCCGTATACTGGGTAGCAACCGCGGTGAGCGATAATACGCTTCTGCCGCAGAACAGTACCCTGCAACGACTCGATGGTTCGACGAGCTTCTCGGACGGCGTGGTCACCACCCGAGCAAAACAGGACCATGGCCACCTGGAGTTGGCGATAACACGTAGTAGCCACTCCGTGAAGAACGGTGTGCTCCGCCTTGATCTCGATGATCTTTTGACCAAGCCACGCACAAGTCCGGTCGCGACTCTCGAGCTCAGCCTGCGATTTCCGGATAGTCGCTTCGGCAGCACGGGTCCGGTCGCTTTGCTGAGCGATAATAGTCCGAGATTCCGCTGTGAGCTGAGTGATCGTCTTGTTGAACGCCTTCGTCATCTCAGTCGAGCGCAAAGAACCCGAGCGATAAACTTCCAACTCTTTTGTGACCGTACCCAGCTGGTGGCGCAAGGAGGCTGACTCAGCGATTACCGACTCCATTCGTTTGAAACGAGCAGAAGCCACTCGCTCAGACTTGGCGAGTTTGGTTCGGAGCTCAGCGACCTCGGCAGACGCATCCGGGAGGGGTACAACGTCGCGTTGCAGCGCAGCCAGGATTGACGTTGGCGATGTCGCCCCAAGGATAGCCTGGCGAGTTGAGGCATCAGCGGGTGGAGGAGAGTTGGTCAGCAGAAACGAGACCAGCTAAGCGAGAGAAGCATCACGCTGTCTCTGCTCTTCTCCTTGCTGAGCGAGAGCTCGACGAATCCCAGCGAGGCCAGCGAAATCGCCTGCCGCGAGACTCGCCGAGTCACCCTCTGACTCAGCTAGAGTAGCTGAGCTACCAGCGATTTCCACTGATGAGCCCAGCGATCCCGAACGAGCCGAAGTATCAGCCTGGTGAAGACCCTGTGCAGCTTCAGCAGCGGGCGTCAGAGCTTGGCTGGACCCAGCGACGGAAGATTCCGGCGAGCACAGCGAGTTCGTCAAGTCGACAAGATCCTGAGAATCCATCGATGAGTCGATCAGCGGGTCCGAGCGAAGAAACTTGGACGTGGAGGTCCAATGACGCGCGAACAGTGCTCATGCAACAGCGCTCAAGGAGGTCGACAACACTTGAGGAGCAAATAAGCTCGCTGGGAAGAACCAACCCGACGAGACGGCGGTAGCTGTAAGTCCGCAACGGGAAGCTGCTAAGCGCACACACGCGACGGGTTAGATGACCATTGGTGAGAACAAGAAGCACTCCAAGCGCGGGAAGCGTACCTGGCCCGCGAGAGAAGCAGTGGCGTCCTCGACAGGCTTCCTGAAGCTGACAGCACTTGACTCGACGAGATTTCCAACCGAAGGAAAGTTGGATAGCGGAGTGATGGTCGGGACACTCACCATCCTGGCTCGTATCAGTCCCGGGGCAGTTGTGGTGTAGGGAAATCCAGATTTTGGGTAACCATACACTAGGGTAGACCAGTGGGTACATCACACTCAAGAGGATCAAGAGGGTACACCATCAAGTGGGTACACCGCCAAGTGGGTGCACCGCCAAGTGGGTACACCGCCAAGTGGATACATCGCTAACTGGATACATCGCACTCAACAGGGAACGGATTTAAACGGGGATCGCACTTAGCTGGACTCAGCGAAGGACGGACTCAGCGATGGACGGACTCGGCGATAATCGATTCGGCGAACGTTGGACACGGCGAAAGTCGACTTGGCGAGAATATGCCTCGAGGGAGATATACCAGTTGGGGGATAAATCAGGATCTGGGCGAAGAGTCGCCGAGAGGTAGGAAAACAGCTCGACACCTAGGGACGGAGCTGAGCGAAGAGTCGCAGAGAGATCTGTAACGACTCCATTCCATTAGATATTTGTATAGGACCGATAGAAGAACATAGGGAAGAGCCCGAAGGGGCTCTCCAAAGACAGAGATAAGAGTCAGAGCAGAATCTTCTAAGTCCAAGAACAACGTACACTTTTCCGGTAAGTCCTGCGTGGGCTGGATTATGTCTGCCGTCGTTCCCCGAGAGGCATAGCTTGTAGGGGAGCCGTCTGGTAGCGCCAAGAGATCAAGGTCGGCCCGGGGTAGGCACTTATCGCTACCAAGCGAAGACAAGTCTCGTCGATTCGACGAGCCGGTGGGTCTGCACAACCCAGGACACCGTAACCTCCTAGCTGGGCGTAATCTGCGCCTAGTGACCTGTAAAAGCGCTCGCGCGCCGTCGTCCATCTTTTCGTGGAGGGCACAGGGTTTATCACGGTGACTGCCCTGCTCAGGCGAGTCTCTGGAGTTTTGGAGCTTGGTACTTGTTGGAAAAAACACTCAACTGAACCCCGGCTGGGGCGAACCGCAAAGGGAGCCGACAGGAACCCTGCGCAAGCCCAACATCGCCGACCTAACTCGGCGAATTATTGTGCTGTTGCGTGGAAGCCGAACTACCGACGTTTTCTGTGAATCACAACACCACATTAACCACTTGCACAACCGAAGCGTATGCTACCACAAAAATCGTCCATGAGTGTTGTTTTTCTATCACGAACGAGCAGGAAACTATTCAGTTTGCAGAGTTTTGAGTCCCTGATAAAAATTATGAGAGGCTACAGAACTTCTCGATTTTGACATTTTACTACATACTTACTAACTGTAAAAAACATATACAGTTAGTTAAACTGTAAGCGTACACGGCCCACCTAACTGCAACCAAATCGACTCTGTGGGGGCCACAAAACGACTCGCTCTCCAACGTGCGAAGCCCTCCAGCCGTGTCAACGACTGCTGTAGAGCAAGCCCGTAACAGTACAACCAGAAGTGTTTAGAGTGTGGGCCACAGGATTTGCGTTTTAAATTTAGGAGCAAGAAAACCTAATTAGTGTGGGCCCTGGTAATTGTGCACCCACACTAATTATGGCCTTGCATAATTACGGTTGCGCATGGTTATTGTGGCTTCTTGACCTAGCACGATATAGATTGAAGCACGAAACGTGTCTTGTACTTCGTAGACTGTGTATAACATCCCCCATTAAGTTAATTCCAAAAAATACATGCTAAATCCGATTCATTATGTAAAGGCAGCGAAATGGAAACTTAATCCTATGATACCGGAGAAGACGCTATAAAATTTAAAATATGCATTATAGGTTGTGTTCGACGTCTCGTGCGCTTACATATTTATAAAGCTTATGGTCTGATCCAAAAGGTTACGATCAGGACTGCAAAATAAAATATGTATTAAAAGACACTAATACAGTACGATACGAATTAGAGCTTCACGGGTCCGTTTTGATTTTCTTACCTTCGAAATCGTCGCGGTACTTGTTCACAACGACTTGTAGATGACAGGAAAGCTGAGACTCATCCCACAGTTCATTTAACCGCAGCGGTAGTCCACAAAAATCATGGCATTACGGGAATAAAGCACACCGTCCTTGTCGCGTTTTTTGCTGATTTCCCGGACACAACGTGATGCCAGCACTAAAACGTAGTGCTTACCGAGATTCTGTAGTTTTCCGGACCATTGGCCTTTAGTATTTGGTGTCGAAAAGAGTCCTTTTTCGGCAAGGCGATATTTTCCTTTTCCCACTCCTGCAACCATATATATTTGATTGCTTTGATGATGAATGAGTATGCTGGTTGACACAAGTGTGTTGGTTTTGTTTTGGGGGAATTCATCGCCCATGGATTTGCCAGTCAGAATATCCTCACACTCTTGCTACTTATGTCCACTGGCATTGTCCATACACCACTTGACGACTATTATTCGGATGTCGTCGGTTGCATAAATTATCCTCCAACCAAGCTCGAAATTCGCGAAGATCCATCCACCCTTTGACCCACTTTGATAGGTGACACCATGAACGTCATACGTGACGCCTCCCGTAGGGTAACTTCGGTTGTCATTCTGAAAAATGGGGGCGCTCAATTCTTGCACTAGCACCACCCCGAATTTTGAAAACCAGCGTCATGCTCTGTCCTCCACTTACTACATCGTGATAGCGTATGACTTTATCTCCACGAAATCTAAGCGTCTTTGCGACATCCATATTGATAACAAAACGGGCCTCGTCCATTTGGAAAACGAGATTTTCGTCAAATTTTCCGCTTTCAAACGCTCTCTTCAACCTTCCTAGAAGTGCGCTACACTGCGCTCAATGGACGCTTCTTTCTCTGGGCTACACTAGGCTTGGCTGTTTTGCTGTATTTGGCCCTCACTTGACACTTACTAACATGAACTTTACAGTAAGTTTCATGTAAAAGTGTATATGAGGTATGAGAGTTTATGATTACCACTGTAATCAATGCACAAAGCGGTAGACAATACCAGATTGCGAATAACACGGCTGCCCAAAGCCGCCGAGCAGATTAACCACTTGCACAGCCGAAGCGTACGCTGACGTTACCACAAAAAGTCCAGGAATGTTGTTTCTTTCTATTAGGAAACTATTCAGTTTGAAGAGTTCCGAGTCTCTGAAAACAATTATGGGAGGCTACAGAACTGCTCGATTTTACATAGGTCTGTCAATATGACGCCTTTTGCGTCAAGTGTCGTATATTTAAAGTCACCTTCACCATGTGCGAAAATGTAGGCAGCAATGCAGCTAAAGAGGCCTAAACAGATAGATCCCGGTCTTGTGTAAACGACAAAACTCCCCAGAAGCTGACTGTGACCCCATTCAACCCACGGAGCTCGTTTTCTCCCTCGTCCAGAGACTGCCTTGAGACGCATGCGTTGCTTAACACCACACTACACCTTTACAATCGACGTGCGCTTCTTAGCTAAGTTCTGCTCGCGTTCTTTCCACCAACGGCTTGCCTTTTGGAGATTCGTCTTTTGATTACCCATGAAAGTTGAAGGGAACTCGGCTACTTAAAAAGTACAGCTTTTGATGGAAGAGTGCTTATCTCCAGACTCGTACAGTTTTCAGATGAATGCCACAACACGGGTCTTGTCCGTGAGAAGCGACACAGTTTGGGGGATCGAAACGCCTCCGCTACGGCTGTTCGTCATCTTCCGGTACAATGATGCAGCTGATAATTCCAGCACCCGCCTGATTGCATTCATTTTGGCATGAGCCGCCGTCGTTTGACTCGGAGTTGGTCTTATCGCCTACGGCAGAAGGTGATTTACATAAGAAACGGTGAAGGACGCTCTGCTTAAACTTCGTAGCAGTGCACTCGGAGACCAGTTTTGCTTCTGCTGTGACTTTTGATGACGGACATATCTTGCAACGCATGTAGCTGCCTTGTTATTCTTCCACCGGTACACCACAAAAAGGGTGGTGATGGTTACCGCATAAATCGCAGGAATGGCACACATACGACGTGTCCTATCCGCAACAGTTGCTAATACACGCCATACTCGACATTCGAATCTTGTCCTTTGAGCTACAGACCACGACGGTGAAATCAGTACCCCCACTGAACTGTATCCGCCATACAAAGTAAACGGGGCATCTCGACAAAATAATCCGTACCATCAGTGATTCGCTATTTGTGATTGGTGAAAAAAAATTATCCTATACTTGGACTTCAGGATATCTTGGAATTGCCTTTTCAAAGCTACGCACAACACATTGCTCTGTGATGCCTTCCCATACTGTAATGGTGCGCTTGATCGCGGCAAGTCTCTTTTGCTACGCGGTGCGTGTACCATTAATATTTTCTGATAGCCATACGCCTGTCAGCTTCTTCTTGAGTGGACCCATAACTCCAACATCAAGAGGCTGACAGACAGACGTGCTGTTTGGCGTAACAGGGCACACTAGTGCTGAGGTAGCCTCCGCTACCACATTCTGTCCTCCTTCCGATACATGGGAATCGAAGTTATCGAGAAGGAGGACAGAGGGAGAATCTATTTCAAATTTAAGCAAACTTTCAATTTAAAACTCCCAAACGGTTGCGTCCATCCAGCCATGTTCTTGGACTGTATAAACATGCCCATCTGGATATGTTGGCAACTCATTTATCTCCACAGTTCCGCCAGGTATTCCTCGCAGAATGAAGAGTATCGGCAGTTTTTCCTAAATCAAATAACGTTACTTAGTTTCAGTATACAGTCAATTAAATGTAAAATAAATGAACGTACCGTCAGCCCGAATGGTGAGCACAGCTGTGAGTCTTCCGGAATTCTTCTGCATATGCTTGACTTTTGCTGATCCACGCCTCCCCTTGAGGGCCCATATTTTGTGGGGTGGAGTGTCGAAATAAATGGTCGTTTCGTCGACGTTGTAGATAGCACTTTCCGGAAAATGGCTGTATTCGCTCCAAAACTTGATTGCAAATTCTAAATGCGTCTGCTGTAGTACAGCTTCGTTTTTCTTCGAATGTTGTGGCTTTTGCGTTGAAAACCCATGCCTAAACACCATATTATAAAAAACAAAATGTTGAAATATCAAAAGATAAGTTAATAATACACTTTTCAAAACAAGTAGCTCAATATTAGAAAAGATAATTTTCTTACCGGCTTGCAAACCGCTGGCACAAGCCCATCAATGCGTTTACACGCCTTTCGTCACTTGACTTCATCGCTAAATACGCCTCTAGCCAAGTGGGATGCTCTTGTTTTATATATTCAATCATATTTCCTGTACACAAATACTTTACAAAAAGAAGTCAATTTAATTTGCAAACATTCAGACCATAACGTTTGCAGTACCTCTTCTTCGCGACGCAGATCCTTCATGTAGGTCATCATGTCGTGTCCGAATGTTATGATGCCCTTAGCCCCCTGTCCTTTTAGCGTCTTGCTTGTCTGTGCCCCCTTGAAGCTGAATAGTTCCTTCTCTTGTCTCCGCCAAGCATGCAACGTAGATAACGGGATACCGAGCTTTCGAGCCGTTGGCTTGCAGCCAATACGACTGATGCTGTCTAAAGCTTCACGCTTTTGCTTGACGGAGTAAGATGCTTGGGAGCCATTGCGGCTCCCTACACAAAGGGAAATGCAAAGGGTGAGGGAGATAAATCGACGTGCGGACCAGTAATTTTTTAACACACTGATTGGATAAATATGTTTAAAATTTGCTGCCTCGTTTTTGTTTTTACTTGTCTTGGTCCGTCCCACTGCAGGGAGTGCGGATTTTTATGGGGGTACGGATTTCACCGTCGTTGTCTGTATCGAAAATCACAATGAGCAATGAGCAACAACAGATACCTGAGCGACTGGCTCTGTTGCTAATACTAATTTAGTGTGGGCGCCAAAATAGTGTAAGGTCGCCGTTTTCTCTTGAAGAACGTAATTAGTGTGGCCTATATTATTTGCGCGCTCACATTAAATAGGAGCCCACAGTAAATACACTTCTTGCTGTAGCCTCAAAACACATATAGGTGTTTAGATTTCCCCTGTCAGAATTTAGCCCCGTGTCAATAGTAACCAGAGAAGCACCACTGTTCATGTCGTAGCTTTTCCTACAATATGTATACGGTTGCATCTTATCCATCAGTGAGAAGCGCTCACTTGGCATTCCAAGTCCGTGATCTCTACGTCCAACATGACTACTTTATCATTTGTGTGCAGTCGTAGCAGTACGTGCTGCCGTCCTCGTACGGAATATACGTCATGGGAGGGATTACACCAACCTGGCGTGGTGATGTGTTGGGGCCTTCGTGCGTATATACTGCTTCGCTACATGTTGCATTTGTTTGCAGCCTCCATTTGGTTCCGTTTGCAACCCTGACTAGTTTTTGACTTGTCTTTTGAAAAGAATTGGATGTAAACTTAGGCGATACTTGCTACAGTTCCAGCAACTAAAATTGCAAACGGCACCCCATCTTTTGGCCCATAATCCTAGATGATACAGTGCAGCCAGCCAATCAGCGATGGCGATTGTCAGAAAAACAACCCCGGTTGTACCTTGGCTTAAAACGGTCGCCTACTTATAACGGTCAGCCAATCATGTCGCTTTAAATTCTTTTCAGCCAACCTCTGCTTATAAAGGTCGGTAGTAAAACGGAAAATAGTACCGGTTTAATTGACATATGTCTCGCCTTGTATTTGGCAACACCAACGGATCTTTGGTCACCCATGTACGTGGTACAATGTACCACCCAAAAAACATGTAAACGGTTCACCCTAATTAGTCGTGCCACGACTAATTACGGTGTACGGCTCTCAGTCCTCCCTACCCTGTTTTGAAAACTGTCCTACTCAAAACCTATTTGCCAACACTCAGAGTAAAATATACCACGCAACCGCCTTGACGAGATCTACCGTATCAGAATCCGGCCTCTATTCTTGATTTAGGGTAGAAATGAAAATATTTTTCAAAACCTGTGGAATGATTACCTGTGACGGGGTCACACAGCACCTTGCCTTGAGGAAGCGTAAGAGAGCAAAGGCTCTCAGAGAACGATAAGTTCACAGTTCCCGGCCTAAGGGAACTGTCTGCGGGTTTGATAGCAAGATAAAGACTGAATATATTTTATAGCTGAGTTAAGCTTGTAACATACAAACTCTAAGTCATCTATAGTAAAAGCTAACTAAAGAGCGTGCATGGTTGGCTCACAGCCAACCCGTACCACGTACCATAGACTCTAAAGAGTGACATCCGTCACTCTTTATGTAACTTAGGTACACGTCTGTGTACCCCGTTACATTACCAAAGGTGCACTAATTAGGGTGAACGTCACGATTACGGTTGTTCTACTTATTAAGTACGATATTGAAGAGGCAAGTACAACCGTTCAGGGCCGGTAACGATACTACTTACAGCACTTGGTCTTCTCTTATTTCTCTATGCTCCAGTTGGTAAACGGCTGGTAATGTACATGTATTTTGAATAGAGAGGTTTAGTTTGGTGCATTACATCACGCTTTCCATTATAAAATGCTATGGACGAGCTAGCATTTTATAATAATGGTAATTCGTCCCAATCGGATCGATCGGTTGTCCTCGTCTGACGAATCCGACCCAATCGAATTGCACATCGACTGATCCTGATCGACTCCGGCTGGATTTCGACCGAGCCGGATTATCGATATGCATTTGTACACGTAAACCCTCAAGAAACGAATCATCTACAGTATCGTAAAAACCGGTTGATCAAATCATAGAGTTCAACTGATCATCAAAACAAGCTTCTATTGGCAAACAAGAAGGAAATATCTACCAATAAAATAGGAGGCGACGTTTGCTCTTGATATCACAACAAGGAATCCCAAACGCGGCGTCTGGATCGAACGAAACGAAGGAAACCGCGGACAGCATGACTTCAGAGACGGCCTCCGAGACGACCGAGGGGACTCAGAGATGACGGCGATGGTGACCAGCGAGGATGTGTGTGGTGGTGTGACCCGCAGTGTGACTGAGCGCGGCGACTACGCCGTGCCGTCTGGATGGACGGGCGGCGCGGGTGCAAACCAGCAGATCAAGGAGACGTCGGAGACCACTGTGACCGAGCAGGGCGTTGCGACCGCAACGGGCGCTTCCAGTACGGTGGCGTCTGGCTCCCCGAGACAATTGAAACCACGGAGATCACGACGGACGAGACTACGGAAACCACAGAGAGACCACGAAGGACGAGACGACCGAGGATACCTCTCGACGGAGGAAGACGCTTCTCGTGACAGCGTGACAGGCCTGGCGACGAGCGCCATTGGCGTGGCTACGGTCGCTTCTACGGGCGCCGCCATCGGCTCTGCCGTGAGTGTAACTCGCGCTACGACTGCGTCTGCGGATGTCAGCTCGACTGAGGCGACGGTGAAAGTGATTAGTGGAATCGTTGCGAGTAGACGCGTTGATGATGCGAAGGCGGGGTGTGAAAGTACCCTTGTTGTGATTGGACTGGCGGGTGTAAGTATGGCGGAGTCAAACCTCCGGAAAGTGAAGGAGGTTTCCGTTGGGTTGTCGTGGCTGTCTCAATTTGTGATCTTCTGTGAGAAATGGGGTAAGGACGTTTCGACCATTTCTCCCGATGAACTGTGTGAGCTTTCTCGTGACTTCTGCTAAAAACAACTTGTACACCTTCAGTGAGAATCTAAACGAAAAGCGAGCGGCGTGGAACGTATCACCAACGCTATCGGCGCATTTCCCCTAGCTTGCGCTTCGCCAATTTGGTGTTGAGTTCGGACAGTACAAACATGTCCTGGTAATTGGAGGAAAATGCAAACAATGGGGAAAGTCTGGAGTTCTTGACCTCCATGCTAAACGGACCCATGTACTCTCTGGGGCTTTGAACATGGGCTGATCACGGAAGGAGGCGAAACCGTTTTCTACGGCTCAACAAAATTGCTCGTGACTTTCTTCCAGGGGCCCAGCCGCCAAGCATTGATTTTGCTGCATTCTTGCTTGGACTGAGTGCCAGTAGCAATGCTCAGTACCACGTCACTGTCATCGATGGAGCAAACAAAGTAAGGAGAACCAGCGCGCCCAGAGTCTGTCTTCATTCGTAAGTTTCGCGGACGACAATGTTATACTTACTGGATCTGACATATCCATAAATATTAAGAAGTCTATGTATGATGATAACCAAGTCGGCAGAGAAAATGACACAAACAGCACTGCGCTTCGAGCCACAAAAGAAACAGAGATTGCATCTGCTGGATCAATGACAAACAACGAGGAAAGTTCTGCTGTACTGGTTGCTGTCGGCGCCGCGGCAATGAACAGCCTGTACGCGCTACGCCTGTGAGTGCTCCAGTGTCAAGTCGATGATGTTCTCTGCCGACGTTGATGCGGCAGGAGATCCAGCGCGTGTGCACTGGTGCGCTTCGGACGAGGCCGCCCTGGCGACCCTGCTGCTGTCGAATACTGGCGAACAGTGCAACCTGATCTGGTGGCGCTACCGCATCCTGTACAAACATAATATGGCGATGTGGGTGAAGAGCACGAACGAATACGGCATGCTGCTGAAGATTCTGGCAAGTCCGCTGGAGTACGTAGAAGCCGAGATCCTGTGGAAGGCGACGAGAGGCCTGGTACGACAGAGGAGTGTCGCTCCCCGGTGACGATGGCTCGTTCGAGCGCTGAGATTTCGCTGTTGGACAATTCTGGAGAAGTACGGTAACCTGATTGAGATTCTGAGCAGTGAGCTCAGCGGCGACCTGAAGAAATTGATCTTGACCACCATTTGTAGTTTGACGCCTCTGCGCATATGAGGGTGAAGGCTGCTGTCGGCGCAGTTACGCCTTAGCATTGGCAGGGTTTTGCCTCAGTGAGTACGGCACAGTTGGTGAGATACAACTCGGTGAGTTGGAGCGCGCACCGTGAACACTAGCTGAATGCAAAAACTAACATGTATTGATGTGATCTTTTAGCCTGCTGTATCACCCACGTGGTGTGTGTGTGGTAGGAACAATGGAAACGTCGTCTGGATGCTGTTATTCGTCAGGAGTGGATGATAATTTGACGGTGGCTTCGTTGGACTACAAAAACGATTGCATTTCGGAGATAGCTGAGACCCCGTCGTCTCCAAGTCTTGCGCGCCGAATACTCACTGTGGCTCCAGCAGCAAAAAATGCTTGTTCACTGGGAACGGAAGTTGCCATTACGGCAAGGTAATCACGCGCCTTCATTTGGATTCGGGAAACTCCCCGAGACGTTTCATCCACGAGCAAACTTCCTCGCTCCTTGTTTTGGAATTCATCGTATTATCACGATGTACTAGGCCGCGCTCAATTCCAAAGAAAACGATTCCCCATCAAATGTTGCCGGTTCCTCGTCACCAAAGTTGGTATCTATCAGCAGATGCAGAGCCGCGCCAAGAGCAGCGTCGTGCTCTTCTTGTTGGCTCGCTGGAGGTGGGATCGTGTTTTGCTGCCGAGTCTCGAACGATTCTCGGTACCCTGCCTCGTATGCCTCTCGAACGTGCTGTTTGATGTCTTCTATGTCATCAACAACCTTTGGAAGCAATGATTTTGCTCGAGGGTCCAGCATGGCTGCAATTTTTGCCTCACGACTTTTGACCCGCCCATCGTACTCATCAAGCTTTGACTTGAAAGCCGTCGCAAATACCGCCGTGTATCGCGACGTGGATTGCTGTACAACGTTCGCGGCATGTTTTGTGGTTAACTCATACACAACCACCGCCATGCCGAAGGTGGGATAGTTTTGCCAGACATCATGGTAGTAGCCGCTTTTACCGGTGTCAAGAACTTGCAAAACTTGTTAAGGGTTTCGCAGACGTCACATGGAAGGCAAGCAGTCAAGCGGTTGCCTGGTGAAATGAAGAACTCGGTTTATCCTTCGTGACGATCGCGGATGCGTAGTTGTAATTCTTCTATTGTTTTTTTAGCTTGAGAGCCGTTAGCACCATCGCCCACGTGCTGTCCCAGCGCGTGACACAGTCGAGTTCAGGCTGGCGGAAATTGGTGTTCAACACCACACACGCGTTGGAGTGCTTCTTCCACTAGCGACGGTGACTTTGATATCTTCTTTATGATGTCGCGAACAGTGCCAATACTGGTATCTACAAATGAACGCCCTTTTTGACAGCAAGTTGAAGAACATGTGCCAGACACCGAACTTGGAATACGGTGCGCGGTTCCACTACTTCTTGGCCCACTGATGCCATGGCAGCCGAGGACGCCGGTATTGTTGCTTGACTGTGCTCTTCGAATTTCTCCGGTAGTTTCAAGTTGATGGACGCCACCATAACTTTGTTGTTGCTGGCATTGTCGGTGGTGATGGCCCACAGGGATGCAAGTAGCGCACTGTCCATTGCCTTCACCACGTCGAGCAGATGATTTGACCCGTGTGTGGGTATTCAACCCTATGAAACCCTACAAATACTGAGCGGAGGTTCAATCCAATGCAACGTCACTACCATGTACGCACGGTTCGTTGCAGACGTCCACATATCGGTTGTGATGCTGGTTCGGCACGAGTCAATTTCGCTCACCATTGTCTTCCGGGTAAGCTCCTTCTCCAGTTTCCATTTTACGATGTCGTGACGGCGAACGGTGTGCCGAACTGGATCTTTGAACGACGGCTCTAGTACAGCGCAGTAGGCAACAAACTTAAGTTGCTCCACGATAGCAAATGGTTGTGAATGTTCAACCACCCACTCTACGAGAGCTCTGTCGGTGTCAGCTTTCGAAAACTCGCCTTCGATTTTCTGCTTGACGCTCCTCCCAAAGCCGTAGCATAGTAAATCAGTTTGCCGAGAAGATGAAATTACTACACCGCCATACTCGTCCTTGTGATATTTTTCAAGATGATTCCGCATCGTTGTGTGTGCTTTCGCATTCCAAACTTGAGATTTGGCTTCGCGAGCGCAGCACTTGCACGTGTACTTACCATTTCCAAAGTTCTCAATGAAGTCCCATATGTCAGAGCGCTTTCGTGTTCTTTGCTCACTCGACGTTGTAGCCGACTCTGTTGCTTCAGCTTGGATTCGTTCATCGGCAACCTCGCTATCATTTTCTGCCGTATAGTCGGTATGAATGATGCCTTCCACGTCGTCCATGTTCTGTGGGTACTAACCAGACTGGGCGAAATATGCCTGCTAGAAACAGTTAAACTAGGAGCTGGTGGGGGAAGGATTGGGAATGTGAGGTGAAAGTGAGGAGAGGAGGGTGCTCTCCTCCCGCTGGAAACTTCCTGTGCATGAGCTTAAAGATCTGTTGCGTATTCGGATCCGGATAAGCGCAAAGAATCGACTCGATCGACTTAATCGGCGTCGGGCAACTGACAAAATCTGTGGTGATTTTATATTAAATGCAGAAAGCGTGGTGATAGGCGTGGTAGATTTGCCAACCACGTTTCCTGACACACAAATTCGCTAAGTGTGCATGTTTTGGCATTGCCACAACAGCAACATTGGCAGTCTATCGCGAAGCAGCAAGCACAGATGTAGGCTACTAAAATACATCATTGGGGGCTGGACAATGTATGCCCATACGCGAGTCTTAAAATATCTCCGGGTGGTGGGGTGATCGATCCGCTTTCAGACCCCTTTCGACAGCTTTCTGGTAAGGCATATGCACAGCGCCCGCTATATTCCTCGAAATAGGTGTGCCGGTGTATGCTACGAATACCTCAACGCTACGGGTATCCGTAGCATTGGTTACCAATTGCACCACGAAGACGTTCCACGAAGTTTTATCACCCTACCTGTACAGGAGTATGCTTGGATTTTGCATGCGAACACCATTGCTGGAGATACCCGCAGCCGAACGCCTGGGTCTAAATGGCAACGAGCATGCTATCGTAGCGGCACTTCTCCACTGTATTTGAAACTTGCAGCGACATCAATTGCTTATGTACAGTACCTGGACACACAACCACGCTTTTTGTCATTAGGTTCTCCTGTTGGCATTATGGATAATGTTGCTCACCACGGCTCCTGACGCAAAAATCGTCAGTTGGCACATAAAAATCCGATCACCACGGATTCTTTCATTTGCCCCTCACCGTCTGATCGAGTCGCATCACCAATCGGTCGATCCGACTCCAGTCAAATCGATCCCGACTGTTCAAACGACCTGTAAAACGTGTTGTTTGTTATCTAGGAGTAAAAACTCATTCTAACAGGTATCATGGAGACAATATCAATCGTTTCGACTTGATACGATATCAATCGTTTCGACTGGAGTCGAGTCGATCGACTCGTTTCGACTGTGAGCCAATCCAATCGATTATGCCCAGCCAATCGGAACGATTTAATTTTGTAACATCCCTACCCCCAACTGTTGGTGTAATGCAAGCAAATAAAGTACCGGTACATAGCCCTTTATAATGCGGACGAATTCCATGCATTTTAGACCTAGGAACGTATATCCTTTTTATAGCGATCGTCTAAATATATCGAATTCAAAGGGAATTGCAGCTGACGCGTGGATTTTCCACCGACAAGAAAACGATGCAGAACGCCTTCAGGCTGGGAACCTTGACGCCTTGAGCCGTCGGAATGAGCGCAGGAAGTATCAAGAACTCGTGAACGTCGGACTTGCTGGCGTTTCAGGCGAAAGCGATTCCAGCAGATTGCTTCTGGCGTCGATTGCAAATTGAACGTGACCGCCGGTTTCGGTATCTGTTCCTCAACCTCCTTATCCATTTCGGCGTGGGTCAGCTGAGCAAGGAGGTCTTCATCTTCTTCCGCCAGCGCAGCCGTAAGAGCTGCATTCATGCTTCAAACTTGCTTTGACCTCTCAAACAAAATGAATTCAACGAGAGTGATGGTCAGTCTTTCACGTGTTGCAGTCTTTCACGTGTTGCTTGGCTTAATGCAAACTTTTAATGGAAATTTGCTAAACGTCTCATGTTCTATTACATTATCATTATCGGGAACCCAGTTGGAGATAATGGAAAACGTGATGTAATGCACGAAACTAAACCTCTCTAATACAGTATTTTAATACTAAAAATACTTCGATGCACAATCGTCAAAGGGTTCAACATACATGTACAAATGTACTTTATAATACACTTTGCCGGGGAACTACTCTGTAATTGTGACAGCATCGTTGTCTGAACCATGCGAAGTCCCGTGTACTGTATGCACGGTCAAAGAATGAAATGCTTTCGGATAAGGAATCCAGCTGTACACGTACATAAACGGAACTGGTAAACTTGGCCGCTCTGATGTCTGTTTCACACGATCATTATATTGTACAACGCCACGTTAATAACTTGAAGTTATTTGCTTGGAGTCGACGTTTATACTGTTGGTTGTTTGCGCCAATCCGTTATTGCTGCTACAGTATTTTAATAAAATACAGTTGCAGCGGCGTTCCGAAGGACCGCGGTGTTGTTGCCGACGCTTCGAGGGAAGCAAAGATTACGAGGAATTTATTATATGTACGACCGCATTATCTCCGGATCGGATGAAGTCTATCCAGCAAGATTCTCAGCAACTTGTGGGCAGAAAGCTGAGGAATTCCTCGCTCCACAAGCCCTGTTGCAGGTCGGCAGGATTACCTGACACCAAGGTGCTCCGAATTGGGGCCCGATGTTATCTTCAACCCCAGCTGGCCGTCCAAGAGTCGGTCCACCGTCAAAACACTTGGGCAAAGTATCTGGTGCTTGAGCAGCACTCTCCCGATTCGACAACAACCATCCTGTTGGCCCGCATTTCTAACGCGAGGGCCGGATCAAGTCTTGGATGGGACTTCGCACCGCAAAGAATACACGATCGTGTGACGCTGAACATTTGCACTTTTACCAGCTAGACGACACACGATGCGGTCTCACCTAGCAATCAAGCTCGCGGTGGTCGCGAGTGCCATGTGCTCCGTCGCCAGCGGAATGGGCTTCTCCTTGATCAAAAACTTTTTAGCGACGACGACGCCACTGATGCTGGCAGCGCTGCCAACCAGGCCAACCAAACTAGCACGGACGACCGGACGTGTGTACGAATGGTCCTCATTGAGCTGCACGCCGGAGGAAAAGTGCTCCCTGCAGTACCAATTCGGGGATGTCACGCCGTCCCAGGCTTGTCGCGTTACCGACTCCGGAGACCACACATTGACGCCGCAGCAATTCCATTTGGCTTACGCCGGAAAGGAGGCAGGTACGGGCATGGCGATTTCATGGGTAACGTTTGGTCTGGAGAAGGCTCCCGCTGTGGATCGGCACCAGTGAAGCCAACGTGGCTCATGTGAAGACCGCCAAGATTGAGACCAAGTCGTACTATAAGGATGAAGATTACGTGCTGTACAACTACCATGCAGTCGTCTCTGGACTCGAGTCCAATACAGAATACTTCTACAAGGTGGGTAGCCCAAGCGACAAGAAGTTCCAGAGTGCTGTGGGCTCGTTCAAGACGGCGCTTTCCAGCGGTGATCAAAGTCCTTTTACTGTGGCTGTGTACGGCGACATGGGCACTGAAGCCAACTCGGTGGCGGCCAACAAGTATGTGAACGCTTTGGGTGGTAAAGTCGACTTCATCTACCACTTGGGAGACATTTCTTACGCCGACAACGACTTCCTGACGGCCAAGACCGCTTTCGGCTTCTTCTACGAGGAGATTTTCAACAAGTTCATGAACTCTCTGACCAACGTCATGCGTCAAGTGGCTTACATGGTTGTGGTCGGAAACCACGAGGCCGAGTGCCACTCCCCGACGTGTCTGCTGTCTGACAGCAAGAAAGACCAACTCGGAAACTACTCCGCCTTTAATGCTCGTTTCCGGATGCCCTCGCCTGAAAGCGGCGGCACACTCAATATGTGGTACTCGTTCGAGTTCGGATCAGTGCACTTTACGACCATTTCTTCCGAGACGGACTTTCCAAACGCACCGAGCAATGCGTATTATACCAAGCGGACATACGGCAACTTTGGCAACCAGCTCGCATGGCTCGAGACCGACTTGAAGGCTGCTCACGCCAACCGCGCGAATGTGCCATGGATCGTTGTCGGCATGCACCGTCCTCTCTACACGCTACGTTCGTGCGACGCCAAAGGCGTTCCCAACAACGACTACGAGTCGCTGAACGTTCAGAAGGCCTTCGAGAAGCTCCTCATCAAGTACAAGGTGGATCTCGTGTATCAGGGCCACGTGCACGCGTACGAGCGCCATTATCCGACGGCGAACAGCGTCGCCATTATGGACGGCGTCTCCAAGGATGGTAAGACGTACACAAACCCACAGGCGCCTGTGCATCTTATCGCAGGCATCGCTGGTAATTCGGAAGGCTTGTATCAGTTCAAGAACCCCCGAAACCGAAGTGGCTCGCACTGCTGGACAATGAGCACTACGGTATCACCACGCTTTCCGTCACCCCGACGAACTTGACCATCACTTTGATTGAGGCAGCCACCGGTACGGTCTACGACGAGTTCTCGATTATTAAGGAGGAAACCACCCAGAATGTCTAAGTAAGTACATGTAGTTTTAGTTCAATGCTCCATGATGCGAGTTTCTACTACCTAGAACATGCAACATCTTGATGTGATCATTACGCGGTGTGGGCATGCATCGCAGTACTACGCTACTACTGAATCTCATAAGTACTATTAAGGTAGTACTACATGCATAGCATGAATTCATAAGTCGAACTGTAGTACGTAGTAGTACTACGTGAACTTGGACATGTTCGCAATGACTGAAAACCCGGCGCGCGCCGGTTTGGACGGATTAAAGCGTATTTTTAAACCGGCGCCTGCAAACACTTCAGCTGCTGTGACGCGATTTATTCATCGGTTATGCGTCGGATATATCCGCACTGCTTTGCCTGGAAGCTCCGGTATGTTCTTTTCTGCAGCAAACAGGCTTCTCCAATTTCGAACCTAGCTTCAAATGATGACATGTATTAATAATGTGTACTTACAGGTGCGGCGTTACATCCTAACTGTAATGTGTGTTTACTTACAGCTTGGCCAGGGCGGCGTTACATCCTCTAGCGAACGAATCGCGCGCTACCACGCCGCTACCGTATCGTGCAGCACCAAGTAGCCCTGCACAGCTCTGGACAACATGTTCTCTGGATTTTATACAGTATCCAGAGTCTACCAGGGATTGCAACGAGGTCTGAATCCTTGTATTTCTGATACCTTTCGTAATACAATTTGGATACTTCAACAAATAACTTTTAAAACCTGCTATATTTGATAACTGGATCGATTATTATTTGATTTTGTGGTCCGCAGAAAATTAAAACAACACGCCTCTATGACATAATTTAACTTATAATAGTATTTTACCTGCAGTAGATGATTTATCCAACTATCCGTTCGCGCACAGTTTCGGACCACTTTTGAGGTGGCTATAATTTCATTTTAAAAATGATGCCATGCACTGCAGTGCTCACCATAAGAATGAGAAGCATTAGCTTAGTCCATATACGCCCTTTGTTGCTGCCACTGCGGCATCACTACAGCATGAAACATGCACTCGAATCAAGCAACTATTTGTTGCACAAGGTTCCGGACCACCAACAGCGCCAACAGTAGCCCATACAAAGTTGAGGTTAAAGAGGCCCTTTGACGCACTTTTTCATCATTTTCCAGGGTTGTCCTCCTCTTGCAGGAGCCCCCGAGCTTCCAAATGCTTACGATTTTGCCCTGTATGGATCGACTTGGCTTTCTGCACTAACATGCTCGAATGAGTAAGTGCTGGTGTGTTATGTGTGCACTTGGCACCATTATTGTGTGCTTTTATGCACAATAATCGAACTTAGTTGGGAAACGACGCTTTCGCACCAATTTTGACCCTTGCCAACCTCGCTGCCAGGCCGATCCGCGCGAAGTTCGCCAAATCAAGTGTCAATCGAGTGTAAATGATACCATTAGATTCGTCTCATCAGTGGATGTCTAATGGTTGGTTCAATAACTCGATACACGTTAAAATGAAGCCTCAGCGATCGATTGAAAAAAACAAGCTTTAAATAGAACTTGTATGGAATTGGGGTGGTCCGGAACTGTGCGTGGTCCGGAACTGTACGCGAACGGATATAATACCGAGCACCGTAAACTACAGTGGTGTGTATATAAATTCCGTACGTTTGGAATGCACTACAGAAATCGAAGCGCGTGTCCATTAAATAGAAAAATGATGACACTACATCATATTGGTTATTGTCCGGCATTTATACAGTGTTGGTGTAATAAGAATATGCGTGCGACGTTGCATTGCCTCACTTTCACGCAAGACTACGTAAAATCGCATCATTCACGGAAAACTATTCGTGCAGTGTGAACGAAACATTTCCTGCAGCTATCTTGGTCAACAAAATTTAGGGAAATTATTACACCCGGTGGTCTATGGATACATGGTGAGAAAGTTACACGCATTGGGAGGGGTTTCGTTTGAGTAAATACGCAGGCATGATTGGCATAGTTACAAGCAGCAACCGTTTAATTAGAAGCGAAGTGATGCTAGATCGATGAATTTAGGATTCCTTCAACACTCCTTCGACCAAGATGTTGCTAATACATGTACTTCGAAGTACAGCTTATTTTTCGCCTTCATTAAATGAAGGCGAAAAATAAGATTTTGAGGATCGTACCTATCAGTAACTCCTAATCAATCCAATCCAAAAATGGCGTACATGAATGTGAAGTGAATTTTGAACAACGAATTCGAATCCATTTCTATAAACACTCACTTTGAAACTCAGTTTGTTGAGCTCGAAGTAAAATCCAGGGTACTGACCAGTGGTACAAAACAACACATCTCCGGAATAAAGAGGGGTGAAAGTAACTCGCTCGGCAGGCCGAAACAACGCCTGTGGTTTAAAGATCCGTGTGCGCAGCACACGGCTTAAACCCAGGACCAAGCAGGGTCACACCTAGCTCGGCTTAGGGTTGTGTCACCGCTCTCAGGGTTTTCAAGGGTGAGGCTCGGGTGTAGTTTTCCTGTCTGCATCTCCGACTTTCATGATTTGAAGCAAGATGACATCCGTCCTCCAGGCGACTTCAAAGTTGTTCGATGTAGAAAAAGACTCAGAATCATAGATAACCTCCCCAAATATTAAGTTTCAGTAGACTCGTTTTGTACCACTAGCACAAGCCAAAATCCAGAGCTGTTCCGTGCGAAGTCGCTGCTTTGTATTTCAATTAAAAATAGCAGGATCTGAAGTGCCGCAAGTCAAGATTGATATCGGTATTCTCCGAAATTTATTTTCAGAGTTAAGAAGCGATCCGAATGAGGTCCCATTTTCCGTAAATGAAAGACCTACCAATTTAGATCTGCGATGCCGTACAATTTTCGGAAGGGTTCCTTTCAAACATTTAGGATCGAGGTTAGAGTCACAGCCGGTTTGTGCCTTCGTACCTAAGAGCGCATAATAGTCACCGTGTCAGTCACCTCCTCTGAGTTAACAGTGGACAAAGACACAGAAGGCACAAAAGGCACAAACCAGGAATATATTACGCGCGCGGATTTCATAAATTTCGTCAAATTTAGACATCTTACTCAAGGGGAGAATTGATTGCGCATACGATAATGCCGTCTTCTCGTCGAAATGTCGTACGAACACAATTTGGTGTTGCGCGAATGTGCGCATGACTTGTGATTTTGACTTCAAAAGCTAACTCGGACAGAGCAACACTCAAAACACCTCTTCGACTTCAGCATGACATGAAGCAAAGCTATCTATTTCCTGGGAACGAATACGAGTAAAGAATCTTTTTAACATTGAATGGTCGACCGCAAGTACTATTTAGTCTTAGGTACTATAGCATCCCTATGTATGCAGTGCCTTCAGCAGATACCGCATCCTGAAGTATCGTAGAAGGCTTTTGACGGGGACGTTGGCAAGGCTATTCCTCTCACGGTACACTCGAAGAACAGCAGCACCAGCGGACCGCAGTTGTAGCCATCCGATTGCTTCAAACGTTCCTCTCGTTTAGCTACCATCGACTTCGTGGTCTCGACGAACAAAGTTTCGACGATGGTTTCGCATTCCTCGAAGTGCTTCCGTTTTTGCTGAGGGTCAAACACAGTGAGCGTTTGTAGTGTCGATTTCAGATCGAACACGACGCCGCACCAGTGATTTTTGTCGAGGTGGAGTGGAAGTAGCACGAATCCATTGCGACTGTGAAACGGCTGGCTACCTTCGATAATCTTATATTTACTTTCGATATCTTCAGTCCCACAAAATGCCGGGGAAACGATGCCAATCGGACCGTATTCTTCATGAAGCGTTGTCATACCGTGTGTCAAGGCGTCATCGTTGAGCCATTCGTATTCGCGAAACCGTAATATAGCGTCATTACGAATCCGTCCGAATGGCGATTCTCGAGTCATAGTCAATATCAAACTCCGAATTGCTGCAGTGGCGCTATCTTCACCAATATTTAGGTATTCATCGAGACCAGGCGGTACTGATAGTCGATTTAATGATGTCGATTGAACCCACTCCATGGTGCCAGATGCCGCGGTCAGAGTTTGCATCACTTGATGATATTGAGTCATCACGTATAGCTGATCTTGGCTAAATACTCCAACCCTTGGTACTCGAATGCCGACAGGTTGATTGATCTCTGGGAGTGATTTTGCATACTCATCCAAAAGCCGGAGACATTTCGCCACAAATTGTTCAGTAAAAACAAACTTAACTTCTCGAGCACACTCGTGAGGGGCAATCAACTTAGCAATAGCTTGTTTTCTTGGGCCCAGTGTTTTCACGGTGAAACCAGCTAAAAACTCGTGAGCAGACTCATAACTGAAAGTAGATTTCAGCACTCGCGATACGTTTGAGAGTGTGAACACTGGTACAAGTGTCCCTTGGACCAGATTCGTGGCATCCTTGCGCGAGTCTGTCATTCGTTGTCGTTTTTCTTTCTGTTTCTGGCCTTTCCGTATTTTGGGGCGTCCTCCGCTCTTGGTACTCTTTGAGACGAAGAAAGAAACGCCCTCGCTGGATCTGGAGCTCTGGTTGGGGTCCTTGCAACTTCGTCTCTTCACAGGCAAAGTCAAACCAGAAGCATTTACGATTGCGTCTTCAAGAGGGTGTCCTTGAGGTGGTGATACTCCGGCTATGTGATTTTCGATTCTCGGCACTTCGACGCTGTGACTCTCGATTGGAGGCACATCGCGTTGTGACTCTCACTTGTTGGCACACTGTCTGTGTGACTGTCGATTGTTGGCACTTTACCATTGTGACTTTCGATGAATGACACCCCGTCGGTGTGACTTTCGCTTGGTGCCACTCCGTCAAGTTCAGACCCTTGATCTTTTCCTGTGACAGCTTCGAGCGTTGGAGGAACATCATCCTCGCTGAGACTCACGACCACGTCGCTTGCTGGCGCCGCTGCAAAGAGCAGGTTCACTTCTGACACCGCACCGAAGTTTCAGAGCCAAACGGAACATCACCACCAACTATAATCTCGTCAAAGCGCTTTAAAGCCACCAGCATCTTCGTGAAAACAGGTGTACCGTTACGACTCAAGATGTCGGCTATTCGCGTCGCAACGTCGTGAGATACGCGAAATTTGTTGGTGCCATTAAGAACCTTGTGACGGAACGCTGTTAACGAAGAGTCGCTAACTCGAAACGAGCTGCACCCAGCTTCATCGTCCGCTGTGTCATCCTCGTTAACAGGAATGTTCAGTGGACATGTTAAACTTCACCGCGGGTGGATATGCTTGACCAGAATTGCACTCTTGTTCGACAGCAGTCGCCAATAGATGACATGGCGACAAGGTAGCAGTTCCGTCCTCATGAATGTACAGGAGCATTTGTAAGTCTTCATAATGAACAAAAAGAAGAGAAATGATAAGTTCCAATTCAATGCAAGGAATTGATTCAATACAAATTTACGCTTGTGTCAATGTGATACTTGCGCTCCGGTTCCACCAAGGATGTCAGCTCAAATACGTGATCTTGCAGCTCTCGAATATCATACTGTGTCTTTCGGTCGTTCGCCACACGGAATTGTCTCTCAACGAGCTGGTACGCGTGTTGACTAACATCCTTGGCCAGCTTTTCCAGTTCCGCATCCGCCCCGCTGTAACGCATATTGCCAACATCCGTCATCTTCTTCGCGTACTCCATTTCATCGATTGACTGCAAGAACATGAGTGTATCCACACATTCATCAAGCATCATGGTGGGCTTCAGTACGTCTTTAAATGCCCCCAGGCGGCCTCTAGGCTAGCAAACCCACGCAGAAGAAGATGTTAATAATGTAAATCACCATGTTTTTAGTGATCGTGAAAGTCGTACCAATTGTTAGTGGTGTTGCCTAGATGAGGGACGTCCACCCGTCCGTAGCCGCTCCACATTTCTCTGCACTGGTGCCAATTCGCGTTGAAGTATTTCAAAAACGAATGATCGGCCTCCGGAACGACTTCATGTTGCAGAATTTGCTTGCCTTCCACGATATAGTACAAATACTTTCGACCGGTCTCGTATTCAGCCTCTGTCTGTGCATTCAACATCATGTGTACAGCATCTTCCACCTTGTCACGATCCAGCATTCCGTATTCTCGTTTCGCCACCTCGGTTCGAAGGTACTTCACGACGTGAAAAATACACAGAAGAATGCGTGCACCAGGAAAAGCATCTCCAAGCAATGAAATCTCTCCAAAGTCCTTGTCCACAATGATGACACGCACTTGATCCCACGTGGGGTTGAAAGACTTAAACGAGGTAATCGCATCAGTAAGACATTCTGCACTCTCGTTTTCCATGAGTGCGTGCTGCACATACTGCCCCTGTATACAACATAATATCACGGAAGTCACAAGACCATAGCAGAGTCACAAAGTCACAATACAGCCACAAAGTCACAATTCAGTCACATAACAGTCACAGCAGCACAATAGAGTTCATAAAGCCACAAAGTCACAGCTCAGTCAATAGAGTCACAGCAAAGTCACACCGTGTTAGACAAAATATTCGTACAAGAGTTGCAAACTCAGCCGATGCACGTACGTGTCCAAAAACGTCGTGGATCATAAAGCTGAAGAGCTTGTAGCGGGCGTCGTTGGTGTTATGAGTCGCGTCGATCATCAGCACCTCCGGAAACGCCTCGAAAAATCTTCGCATTTGATGCGTCTGGAACGTGATAGTCTGATCCAACTTGTCGTCGTCCACGTAGATAGTGGCTGTGTTTTCCTTTCGAGAACCGCAAAAGTCGCGCAAAACAGACTTCAATCTAGCCTCAACAGAGGTTGTCCCGCGGCGCGCATCCTTCAGTGTCTGGACGAGGTTATGGATATCTCTCAGCGTAACCTTCTTCCCTAAAGACAGCAAATAACAAATAAGTTTAATTAACTAGCATGTTAGCGAGACCTCACGAGGCATCTTACCCGTTTTCCGTCTCAAATACTCCAAGATGAGCTTCGTTTTTGCCCCAGCCATTTGGAGCTCGTCGACGAAGTTAATCACATCCGCTTCATCGACGCGGCAGTTGACAGGATGGTTTTCGAAAGTCACTGATCCCAGCCCATGGTTGTGCGTCGTGTTTTGCTGCTTCACGGTCACTTAGAAGCCCTTGTTCGCCGCCCACACCACCGTGAGTGACAGTTGCCCCTCACATTGCGTGGATTTCACGAAGTAGTTCTTTCTCTTTCCTTTTGAGCGACTTGGGCGGTTCCAACCATGCGTACAGCATAGCCAACGGTAGTATTTTTCGAACGCGAGCGGGATCTGCGTCTTAGCCGTCAGCGTACCCCTCCTGTCTAGCTCAGCATTCCTCGCGGCCACGCTCGTAGACGTCAGTTTCTTGAATACTTGATGCGTTGCATCCTGATACGCGGCGAAAGCTGCAAAGAAGTCCTCCCAGCTTGCATATTGGCGCTGTTCCAGTGGGGGTGCATAGACAGTAGTTGCAGATACGTGGGCCTCGGGGGCGGTTGCCTCTGTCGGATCGATGTCAGCCTCCGCGCCGGAGCTCGACGACGTGACACTCGCCATGCTTCGTATTTTCGGTGGATTTCGAAATGAAAGGTTGAGAGACGGCCGGGGAGGGGAGAGGGGAGAGGAGGTGTTTCTCTATTTTCAAATATAGGGAAATTTAATGCGTGCTCGGAATTTTATTTTTTTGTTTCGGTTTTCATTTTTAAATTACGCTGCACCCACTGTGTGACTTTATCCACTTCCAACATTTAGTGTAGCAAGTACATAAATTACTTTGAAAATTGGTACCTGTGTTGAGATTATAACATAAACGAATGTTATAATACTCGTGTCGTCGCCCACGTCGTTAAGTGCGACGTTTTTCTATATAGTGTTGCATGAATGTAATACTCGTGAGCTGTGAGCAATGCGCACTTTAAAGTAGAATACTGCTAGCAGTAGATACACCACCAAACAGCGATGAAGAACGAAAACGACGCTGAAGACACTGCTCATCTACACCGCAGAAATCGGAATGTTAGGAGACACGTGACAACGTGAGCTCCTTAGCACTAAGTTCGAGAACATATAATCTAACGGGCGGATGCCACAATACAAAAACATATAGACTGCAGGTTTCTGAGACGTGTGCAGTACGCCAGCACACCAGGTCTCACACTCCCTCGTAACCTGCAGTCGATCTGCTGCTCACGCCATAAGGCATCTTCAGCTCCTGTATCATTCGTATAAGATGATAGACACGTGACACCGAGAACAGCACATGTTGTCGGTACTTGTTCTTTCTAAGTTTCTTGGCCAAAGTGGTTGTTGGCATCACTTTTCACGATAAGTGATATCTCTCATGTAGCACCTCGCATGGGAGCCCTTATCAATAGCGAACCCATGCGTCAGACACGACATCCACGCCAGCATATCTGAATTTGCTCATTCACACTCAGCTGTGAATGCACCGCCCCACTAGCAGCTCGTCGGTCTACCAATCCACTGCAGTTAATTCATACAGAACTGCCGCTACCACCGGAAAATCTTCGATGCACTTGTGGTAGTAATTCAGACTTACCACGAACGACTGAACTCCTTTCAGAGTTTTGGGAAACGGCACACTGCATGTATCTGTGTTTTGCTGTATCGTGGTTTGATAAGCAGCTACAGAACCATTGAGTTTTACTGCATAGATACTGATCGACAATCGTCGTTCCTTTAAGATAAACCAGTGAGCGGTTGCATGACCTGCTTCTTGTGAATTACATGTGGCATCTTCAGATGTCAGCTTCCCCATTCGACTGCATTTCGAGGCATCAAGAACGGTGTTACCGGTCTTTGACACATCAAAATCACAATCACGCCACCGCATTCGACACGTCACATCGTTTCCAACCGGTTCAGGAGCCACGCTACCTGATCGGGCAACACGTTGGTTACTACAGACATATGAATCGGCAACGTCGCATAGGAACGGGTAACACTACATCGTGATGGCCACCATGTGCCTTCACCCGAAGCTCACACACCGCCCACTGCACTTCGTGCGTCTGTAGTTGGTGTCACACACCTCATACTGCGATCTTGCACGACCGCACATGACCGAACATCTTTATCACACTCACTGCGATCTTCTTCATCGTATTCCGCAGCTATCATGCTCAAGGTGAACGCCTTGTATTCCTCCCTCGAGCACAACTTCTCTAAATGCCGTCCTTCGCACGACCACTAACGGCATTTCAGTCACGTACGGCGTCTGGACGTACAGCACTTCGTCCTTGATCACGTCCTCCACCTTCGTCATTCTCTCTGCGCTCTTCCTCGCAGTCGCGGGTAAGACGTTTGGGCTCATAACCTGTGAGAAATGCGCACTTTAAAGTAGAATACTGCTAGCAGCAGATACACCACCAAACAGCGATGAAGAACGAAAACGACGCTGAAGACACTGCTCATCTACACCGCAGAAATCGGAATGGAAGGAGACACGTGACAACGTGAGCTCCTTAGCACTAAGTTCAAGAACAAATAAAGTCTAACGGGAGGATGCCACAATAAAAAACATATAGACTGCAGGTTTCTGAGACGTGTGCAGTACGCCAGCACACCAGGTCTCACAGAAAATCGGTACCTGTGGTGAAGATGATGGAAGGTGCCAAGAATCTCTGAGATTATTCGGGGGCGGCAACGCCAGCATCAAGATGGAACCAAAGCAGTAGCAAGTAGCAGTAGCAACCTTGAGGCGAAAGTAAAGTCATACCAACTTAAGATGTTGAATGGGAGTAAGTACCGTAAGTCAGGTTGGAGTTGCAAGGTAAAGTATAATGTAGTCCACTAGAACGGACATATGAAGTCGTTAATTATAATACCGGTAGTTTAGACTAAGCGACATCAATGTAAAACGAAAACGGAAGTATAGTGCAGTACTGTAGTAAATGTAAAAGAGAATAGAAGGAAGGTAATGTTGCAATAACTTCTGATATCACTCCACTCACTCGCACTGCCTTGGAATAGCGACAGCGGGCATTCATCAAGAGAGGAGTCCGAGTCCAAAAGAGAATCCAGCACTGCAACCACCGTCACCCCGTTCGCACAAACATTAACTGTACTGATAACGCTACAGTAATGTTTGCAAACTGTTTGTGAGCACATAGCAAATATGACCACCTGTAGTGCCGGCAATATATATATATATATATATATATATACGAACGACACTTTGTTTACGTTTATGTTCAAGGCGTTATTTTAGTTATCGCGAAGTTTATGAAGCTAAACAACGTCTCCCATTGCCGAGCCAATGCCTGTTTGAGTGAACGTGGTCTGTCCCACCCGTTCTACTAACGCAGTTTGCCTAATACCGCCTGGTGCGCCCGACAGACCCCAATCAAAGAGATTGAAAGCATTTCGAGAGCCCGGTCGGAATTAATCGGAACAATACAATAGTTTATTGTGTTTTCCACAAATAAAATACAATATTATATTGCCACAATATTGACAATAAATAGTCAACAGAGATGGCCCGCAAAAATACGAAAAGGTAAGTTTACCAAAATTCCTACCGCTTCTCCGCTGACTTCAATACACTACCACTATATCTACAGTACTACGATTAGATGCTACTGTAGTGGTGCTAATCTATTATTGTCAGAGACACCGGGGAACAAAAAGTGACATTTTCAGTCAGATGGACAATAGTGGACACAATGAAAGACATACCATTCTTAGAGCGAATTAAGGGCTATATGAACAAACCAGAAAGTTCTAATAGCAATGAAGAATCTGGTCAAGGTAAGGCTTTAACTTTTGGTCCTTTTATTTATCCTTAAGTTCGGGGATGTTGGGGTTATCAGATGCAAATATGATGCATACATCAAAACCAACAGTACCCGAGTCATAATTCCGACAGGATCAGAGAAAGACACGTCAATGTAACATTGCAATATAAAAACCGCTAATCCTGGCGAAGCAATAATCAAATTTATTATTGCTTCGCCAGGAATAGCGGTTTTTATATTGCAATGATAAATTTATTATTGCTTCGCCAGGAATAGCGGTTTTTATTTTTGAGATGACGGCTGCTCAATACAATTTTCATACTGTACCGGTATTGGCGGATCTCTGACCCCCCAGTCATACCAAACTAAAATATATGCCTTCGTTCGTATACATGTACTTTGTCCCACCCTAGCTTCGCCAATTTTGCTAATCGGCCATCGCGCTGCGTCGATTGGTCTATTTGCAGCTAGTTCCCCTTTCATGGGACAAAAACCCTTTAAAAAATGTCGTCCGTATTTTGCCGGCACTGTTGACATTTACCGAATAAAAACGTACACTTCCCGTTATTTTTTTCTTCGAAGTGTACCAATCAACTCGAATTTCAAAGCTTCCTCGCGCAACGCACGACTTTGTTAACGTTTTTAAATCAATACCAGATAAATCAATATTGCCTGCGTAATTGGTTGACACTTGTCGCTGGGCAATGGGGCTATTGTGAGAGTTGAAATGAAATCGGCTGGTTTTGCGATGTGGTGATGTTGCCCCCACAGCCCTGATTGGCTCAGTGACTGCCGATGTAAGTTTGTACCCAGTAAGTTCTATAAAAAACATTTCAGAGGGTGCGATTGGAGGAGCGATAGGAAAACAAACAAACCTTGTAAACTTATATATCTAGCTAGACATAAATAACGTATATTTATATCCGGTTTTATTTCCATAGTATAATGTCCTGTTGAAACTAAAAGATTACCAGCGTGTGCCTGTGTCGTTCACCTCAGCTAAGTGCGAAAATCTATTAGACAATTAGCTCAGGTGTATGTAGCGCGAAGGTTTGCCGCCTACATGTCACAGGGAAGCAGACAACGAGGCGACAAGCAAGTTGAAAGTGCAAATACATGTGCAATTATTTGCGCAAGTTCATCTCCTTGCGGTTTTGCGACACAAGCAGATGCTGCGGCTGCGAAGCAGGCGCAGGAGATGCGCCGAGAACGTACACGTATACTATATATAGCGTACCGGTACTCTGTGTACATTAAATGAGAAACAAATTAAATTTACTGGGGTTCTTGGTACCGGTATTATAGCCTGTAAACCCCGTCCTTGTTGTCTCTGTATTCTTGCCTGAATTTCAGAGCTTCTTCGTTCAACGCGCGACTTTGTTTGAATTATTTTCAGTGATACTGGGTATATTGTACCCAGTATATGTATCATTTTCAAGTTTGAATACTTTTGTGGATCGCGGTGTTGGTAGAAGATCACTTTCTGCGTGACTAAACAAACTACATTTTGTTGTCCACAGAATAGAATGCATGCATTAATGGACGTGGTGGTCCATAGTCGTCCCACCACGTGCCATTGGCTGATCCTCTACGACAGCTCACCGCTAGCCAAGAATTACTCGACGCAGATGAAGCACGGTTTTATTACATGCAAGGACGCGCTTCAATTACTCAGCAATGTGTAAAACGTTACGAAGCTGATGAGGTCTTTGGTGTTCTCTTCAAATTTCTCACTGAGAAAACCAATAACGATGCGCCCTCCCTGTTCAGCTAAACAGGAAAATTCACGCACAACATCCAACATTTTTCGTTGACGACAAGGTTCTGTACTTTCAACCCAATTCTAATTTGACTAGGCGAATTTGTGTTCCGGATGACACGGACCTAAAGAACATCATTTTGTTTGAGAAGCATAACGTCGCTACTAGCGGACACCCAGGATGCTTGAAGACGCTCATGGCTGTTCAAGGTCAGTTTTACTGGTTGCACATGGAGCGGTTCGTCAAGAAAAACGTCCGGTCCTGTGAGATGTGCCAGCGTGTGAAGGCAACCCACCATAAACCAGCAGGATTGCTACATCCGCACAAAATTCCTTGCAATTGCTGGACATATATTTCAATGGACTTTTTACGGGGCAACCACAGGCCCGTCGTTCGAAAAGCGATGCGGTCATGGTTATTGTGGACCGACTTACGAAGCGTGCTCACTTCATCCCAACCACCACGACATGCACTGCAGCAACAGCTGCTCGACTCTTTCGAGATCACTACCAAAAATTACACGGCCTTCCTGCAAGCATCGTGTCGGACAGTGATTCAAAATTTACTTCCAAGTTCTTGTCTCAACTAATGGAATTTCAATGGAAGTTCAACAGACCCAGTTGAGATTAAGCTCAGCATTTCGCCCATAGACCGACGGCCAGACGGAGAAAACGAACCATTTTGTGTCTGACTATCTGCAGGCACTCGTGGATCCTCGACACGATAATTGGGACGAGCTGCTCGCACTAGCAGAATTTGCGAACAACGCACGCGTTCATTCTAGAACGGGTATGTCGCCATTAGTTGCAGACATTGGCTATAACCCACGTTCCGTCGCTGATTTAGCCGTTCCGTCAACCGCTGGACGTTCACGTGGTGCATTGGAATTTGTTAAGCATCAGCAGGTGGTTTTGCAGCAATGTAACGATGCGTTGGAGCAGGCTCAAGCATCGATGATATACTTTCACGATCGCAACCGACCCGATTACAGCTTCATGCAGGTGATCAAGTACTCCTTCATACAACTCATCTCGGATAACCACATCTCGGTGTTTCCGGTAAACGCAAACTGCCCTCGTTACAATGGTCCATATCCAGTGTTAAATCTCACTACGCCAGATACCTACAAAATTCAGCTTCCGCCAGGTATTCGCCTTCAGGACGAGTTCCACGTGTCGTACCTTCGGCCATATAACTTCGACGAGGACCCAAGGCGGGTAGATAACGTTCCCCGCTTACTTTCTCGCGAGGGACACGAAAGTCGTGCAGCGCATTCTAAGTCGTCGAGTCTTCAAAGGTGCCATGCAGTACGAAGTCCGCTGCTATGGCCGCGACAACCGTGATAGTTGGGAGCCAGAGGCCGAGCTGACCCAAGCGACCGAGCTTATTGCCAATTTCCTCCAAGACCGGCGGTCAACATCGCCAAGATTACGCTCAGCTATCCCCTAGCTTGTTTCGGTGAAGAGACTGGCATGGGTTCACGGGTTCCCCACAACACTGATATCGCCCAAAGAGCTTCCAAGACCAACACGATCCTTTTTCCAAGTCTTCACTCACTAATTCGCTCTACAGTTTAACCATACGTAGATAGTGTTTGTGATGTGCTTGAAGTTGCACTTGTAGTTACTAGTAAGTGTACAGGGGTAGACGCCTTCCTACTTTTCGTTAACTCTTAATTCATTCTATTTTATCAGCTACAACTCAAGTCAAGACCCTTCGACTATAATTCAAGCGGAAGCCTTGAGTTTCCACAACTTCGTGACATGCATTTACCAATGATAGCCGTACCCGTTGAGCTACCGATATTTTGTACAACCTCTGTAAGGAAATTACAGCACATTTCCAATAAAACACTCTAACCAAAATAGATACCCTTGCAAATGCGATCAACCTGTTTGGAAGCTCCCGCCTGGTGAAATGCCGATTAAGCATGCGTGACCGACAGTGCGTCCGGTTCACGCTTCTGTGCGTGTTGGACAGTCTGGTGATCACATTGAACCAGCTGGACTCGCTAAGCGCTAGCATCGCGCTATACCTGATGGTCGTAATTTCCGCGCAGGCGATCGATACGGCATCGTGCTGAGCACCACACGGGCACAGTAAGTGGGTTCGTCGGCGCTGGAGGCAATATGGGCGGTGCGCTCTTTGGCGTCATCTTTCGCATCACCGAGTTGTGTTACACTGGGCTGTCTGCATGTCTTCTGCTGCGTACTGCACACACCACCGTTGAGACGTTGGTATATTCATCACCACAACAACGCTACAGCTTTATCGGCGGTCACTAGCACCACGGACCGGTGCCAACGCACCCGTCAAGCCATATATCGACGATGAATCAGCATCTCCACTTTAATACTCCCAACTTTGTGAAGGTTTCGTATTTGAATAAGCTGCTGTGCAACAGCCACATCCAGAACTGCTTCCGCAGCACTAGAAGCACCGTCCAGCCGACGTCAGCAGCTTCCGCGTCATGCGTAGCATCACGCTCAACAACGGCCACATCCACAACAGCGTCAGCATGAATATCATACCCTATTTTGTTTTTGCTGCGCGCCCAAACTGAAATTGCCGATTTTAAGCAAACAGAAAATCAAACCGAAAACAGTTGAAACCAAAATATATATGAAGAAATAGGGATCGCTATATGCGAGCGTGAAGAGCTCCCATCATAACGGAAGAATTGTGTCGCTTATTAGTGCCACCGAGAAGCCCATCAAGAAGCAGCTGTGGCGCTTAAGGCTCGAGACCAGTGTTATGTTTGCATTAGTGCACTGCGATTGTGCTGACTCATCGAGTTCAAGTGCTTAACTTTTATAAAGCGCACAACCACTTATATACAACGGTACCAGTCGAACAGAGCAGCGCAAATAACGATGTTAACGAGCGTGTTGCATAAGACTTCTTTGATGTCGACGAAACAGCGACGGCGACCGAGGTAGCGCGCGTTGACTCCTCTCAGGCTCGAGTTGGTGCAGATAACGATATTGGGGTAGTGGATTCAGTCGAGGATGAATGTGAAACGATTGAGCGAAGTATAGTATTTGTGGACGATGTGGGTATTCCATCTCCTGTGGATGTATTACCTGTGTCTAATGCGACAAATGAGCGACGGTTTCTTGGTCGACACTCCTCAAGTTTTCGGTACGACAGCGATGGCACTATATACGCTAAAATGTTTCCGCATCTTTTATTCATACGGCCGGGGCACCCTGGAGAAAACGAGACGTTCCCGTTTCTCAAGTATTACCGCTTGCTTAGCTCTCGACGTTTTGCAGAAGATGAAAAAATTTGCTTGTCGCATTTGATTGAATATCGACGCAGAAAATGTTTACGCAGATTTCACTGACCTGCAAACGATATCCAAGCTTATTTGATGGTTACGAAACTATAACCCATGAACAGCTTTCCGTCGCCCTTCGAAACAATGAGTTGAGGCGACAAGGTAGATTGCCACTGGATACGCATCGCCATTCGCCAGGTGATCAGTTTCTACGGAGTGTGGAGCTAGGAAGTGGGGCGCTTTGGGGGAGTAATATTGATTGGCAGCGCTGACGAAGAGAAGCCTTTTCATATCAAACCCGTTTCGAACGTTTGTTACAATTACTCCAAATGTAGCAAATTCTTGGAGCAGTACAAGGGTATCACTTCAGTTGACACCATATTTGACTGCTTGGAATCTAGGTTTCCTTCAAAATCTGAAATGCGTAAAGCCTTGAAGGGAATTATGCCGCCTCTGCTCGACGGTTCGTGAGGTATATCGATGTTTTCATTGAGGACGTTCTTGCTGTCGATAAACATACTGATACTTCTAAGTCGTATCCTGGGTTATTTGGGTCTCTTTTAGCATTTTACGGTTTGGTGGAGACCCAAGGCGGTGGAACTCTACATGCGCATTTTATAGTCTGGCTAAAAAATAGCATTCGTAACAGTGGTGAGTTTGAGCAGATGATGGTGAACGATGCATCCAGCACCAATCGAATTATATTCAGCAAGCGTAGTTACGAACACGCTACCACTCCCTGTGGAATCCATCTGCTGCAAGACTTGCGGGCATACTTACAAACACCTGGATCCTATTCAGATACCATCTGAGGCTTACATGGTTCCCACCAAAATTGCCCACCGGCCATTATTATTGCGATGTTGTGTTTGTAAAACTGAACTCAGATTTCAGAGCGTCTTATAGCAGATGTTGCTGGAAAAGCAGGCCAGTCATTTGGCCACCACCTGTCCAAAACATGTCAATAATTCAGATTCAGGAATGTGCGAAGCTGGAGGAGTCCTGTCGCAATGATGTTGTACAAGATGTCCAAGTGATTCAAACCCGAGAATATTTACGCCGCAGCTGCGGCGATGTAAAACCTCCTGCAACCAACGTTCAAACTTCGACACGCCAACATGACGAACTTCATGATGACGATCTCATGCGCTTGATTGAATGGCTCCCGCCAATGAATGATGACCAGCGGTTAGTACTACGCGAGTACCAATACATGGTTTCGACTCTTGCTGTCCTTTTAAACGAACATTAGTGGACACACATAGGTAGTTGTTTTAACAATTCGCATGTGGGTCTACACCAGGAGGCTGTCGCTATATGTTTCCTCGCGAGCGAGTACCTCGTACTAGGTTTGAGAACCGTTGTGTGGAATTGTGCAGACAAGTTTCCCAGGAATACATAAACGGTTTCAACCCCGACGATAATGGTCCAATCATGATATTTAAATTCTACTTGGAGGCAAAGACATGGTCGATAGGATCTACTACTGCTGTAAGAACATCACCAAAGCTCAGAATAAGATCGACCCTGTTGCTGCGATTACGCTTGCTGCTTTCCGGCGTCGTGAAGAAAAAGAGCGTATAGAATCAATTCGTTCAGCTTCCGATTGCGTCCAAACAAGCCAAAAACAATTGGCATCGTCGGCATTTAATTTTACAAATCACCAAGAGATGGCAGGACCATTGACAGCTTTGTATATCCAACTTGAATCGTGTTCTTATTCCAGTACCCGATGCCAAAACCTTTCGTTATACATCATACTAGCCCAACTTTCAGAACGTGACGAGTACCCCTGTGATTTAGTAGAGGCGCCAATGAGCATAAACGTGCCAGTGAGCGGTGGTGATCACAGCATTTATCAATCCGTGGCCGCTGCCGACGATTATGTATACCGCCCGGCTAAGCATGAAGAGATCAACCTCTATGAATTTTATATGAAGGTTTTTAGATAGAAGATAACGACTGCTACAAGGGAAGACGTGCTATTCCTTCGAAGTCATCCGCTTTACGAATCGTATCGCCTTGGTAAACGGTCACGCGACGGTGTACCGGTGATTCAATGGCCCAGAATGTCATACGTGGATGAGAATTCAAGTAACGAAGTGATAGCACTCCGCGCGAAAATTGCGTTGGTTCTATTAAAACCGTTTTGTAGTATCAACGACCTCGTCCAGCGGAAACCACCTAGTGTAAATGACTGGGTAAATGCCTACACCGTTTGGGTGGAGCGGAGAAAATCTTTTGAAAAAACAATTATGGCTAATATGGATGATTACTTTTCAGTTAGAGAAGCAGCGGCAGCTGGTTATGAACCGAGGAAAACGCTGATAGTTACTCTGACAGCGGGATTGATGCTTTGGGCGATTTGAATGTATTTACCGATACTATACATGACGATGTATGTACTAACTCGGACAATGCGATCAAAACGAATGCTGATGATAACGATGTTGAGCCAAAAGAAACGGCAAACTTAAACCCTGCTCGTTACCCAAGCATCCCATACGTGTCAGAACATTCTAAAGACAATTAAGCTCCATTACATCTAATGGAATGCTTGTTAATCCTGCTATTCAAGCGACTGCAATCATCGCAAGGCTGAACAATTTAGGTGAGATTGAGCGTGGTTCATCTGCTAATCGGCAATCGTTTAAACCAAGTTTCTTAAAACAATAGGTAAAAGATGCTAACACATATTGCAAACTAGTGTTTTCAACAACCGATGCTGGATCAGTAGCGCGCCCGACCGAAGTTATAGAACTCATTCGCCATGTTTTGCAGCCTGAAAACATGGTGTGGAATTCCAGAGACGGTTCGCCCCCGGTTCTACCGATCCAACGTTGTCTGCTGTTTCAAATAATTCACACTTAACAAACTACAGCGTGCGGTATTTTGCATAATCGGAAAAAAGCGCTATTGACTAGATGGCTAAAAACGCAATCTGGTACATCAAACGTTGGCAATGGCTATCAAGGATCAAATTTTGAAAATAAACTCTTAACCCTTTTAACCCCGTGTTTTTGGGCGGTAATTACCCTGTATTCTACAGGATAAGAAAATACCTTGACTTTACTATTGCGGAGTTTTTGCAAGGATTGTGGAACTCACAATCTTTTCTTGTTATCTACAGTGTGCAGTACAGGGTAGGATCTGACAAGTGTCAGGTGGTACCCTGTATTCTCCGAATCAAGGTTATAGATTTGTAGAGGAAAATGTCGAAAAACGACAAATACCTTCACTCATAAATTGTTCGCATTCATTCTAAATTTTTGCAAGTTCTCTTACTCCATCACTGACAACACTGCTAACACTGTACGAGCTGCGCGAACTACTTGACCTGACACTAGAGTTGCCGTCACTATCACTTGTGCCGCCGCCAGCTCCGTTGGAACACTGTAAGCCACGTCCGGATGGAGCACGCAGCCTAATCGCATTCAGTCCTGGAGGAATGTTGTCTCCACCACGCCAAAGATCATGCCAAATTTGGCTGCAGGTGGCAGAGTTTGTTGCCGCACTCGGATCGTGCTGTCGCACCTTTTAGCAGAGGTAAACCTTCCCTTTGGTGTCAGTAGAGCTGTCCGCCGCCCCTTTTGACCTCGCCTCAGTACACTCGATGCAGTAGAAGGTCGTCTCCCATAGATTCTTCCCTGGACGAAGCAGCGAGCACACATTGCAACCATATTGACGGCGCTTCTTTGTCCCCTTCCCGTTCTTCCCACGTGTGATACGGTATACATCAACTTGCTTGATCGTGTGGCACCCAGGCAGCGTGTAGCGTGGCGTCGGCGACGGCGATACTGGCGTGTCCACCAACGCTCGGGCAGACAAGTCGCCTTCGAAGTCCGCAGCCCCCACGCCCAATAGTGTCCTCTGCATCCGCCGCATAAACTCTGCATGACTCGGTGGAGCTTTCCCGGCTGAGCGTTTAGCTTGGACGCAACGATAGATAATGTACGCATTGACCAGCGCCATATCAACCTATACGAGAAAAATCGTGAGATAATACTTCCGCCTTTTCATGGCACGCTGTAAAATACAGAATAACATGCGTTTGTCATCATTATAATGGAGAATACAGAGTAAACAAAACACACCTGGATTGAGTATCTTTGCAAGCGCAATTGATCATGTATGGTCATAGGTATCATTCCTTCGTCAAATGCGACCCGCTGGCCGACCGTCATCCCCAGCCTGAACGTACTGTTGATCGTGTCAGCGATTGGCTTGATCTTCCAGGTTTTGTACTTGTGTGCTTCGGTTGCATGGTTGTCGCTAAAGTGTAGGAACCTTACAATTTCCTCGAAACGCTTTCTAGACATGTAACGTCCAAACGTCCGTTTGGGAACCGCACCTTGCGCATCCATTGCCCAATGCTTGGCCATTTTCTCTCGAAAGGGGCACAATGTCCGAGCACACAGAAGACCGATAAAAGTCATAAGCTCATGTGCTTTGATAGGCCTGAACGCTTGCTGTTCCTTCTGCCCTTGCTGCAACGTCTTCATCTTATACTCAGGGCGCCTCTCCTTGATGCGTCGTCGGCGTGCCATGATCTGGTCCGCAGCCTGAGTACGGAACTGTAGCTGGTATCGGTTCGACTCGTTTGCAATTGACAGCCACATCGTCTTTGGTAAGAACAAGAAGAATGGCCCCTCACAACTGCTCCCCAGAGCTTGTGCCAACTCCGTTGGCGTAGCGGAAGCGTGTGCGATCTCGGCGGTCGGTAACTGCAGAGAAGTACCTACAACATAGTGTCATCAATAGGATCGTTAGTTCTGGTACAGGATAACACGTGCACCAGCGAAACGATATCCTGTATAATACAGGTCGGTACTTACTTTCGACTTCAAAGTATGTCGTCCATCCAGTCTTAGCGTGCTCACTCAACTGCTCCTTGGTCATCTTGTCAAACATAGTTCTGGTGGAAAGATATACAGCATCTTCTTCATCACTTGTCACTTCGTCTTCGCTTGCAGAGCTCTTAATTATGTTTTCAGCATCAGATTCCCCCTCATCTTCATCCACCCTGTAGTCGGCTTCGTCACCGGAGCTCATTTGGTCATCGCCGACCGAGATGTCGATGCTTTCATGTACTTCGAGGCGGTTGTACACGGGTATGGTTCTGTGGTGAAGATATGACTGGTGTTAGCCGGGATGCTTTCAGCGCGCGCTTCTTTGGGGTCGTCTTTGCTGTTGACTTGGAAGGAGCCTTGGCGGTCACTTTGGCTGGGGACTTTGCAGGCGATTTGGCTGGGGACTTGGCGGGCGCCTTGGCTGGGGACTTCGCAGGGGGCGTGGCAGGCGTCTTAGCAGGGGGCTTCGTGGGTTTTGTGGTCGTTTTCACTGCTGGAGGCGCGAGTGTCCCTGCCGAGGAAGCCTCTTCTGACGATTCGGGCAACATAGCGGTCGCCGACATCGTCCCCACAGGCGTTGGTGTATCTGGTACAGCAGGTTGAGATGCTTGACGTTTTGTAGGAGGCGCCTCGTCATACAGAACTGCTGTAGCGTTAGCAACACAATAGGACTCATAATGAAAATAGGCGCGTACCTTCGACTGGTAAATGCTTCCAGACTGCATCTGCTTCATCGAAATAGTCAACAAGGTGTGTGGCGTTCGGCCGCTTCTCCCATCCTTCAGGTGTAAAGAAGCGATTTTCGTTGGAGAGACCCTTCGGGCGTTCAAACCGCCACCCAAGCTTCTTGAGTTTTGTCCACAGCTTGGGCCAGGTGAGTGGCTTGATGTGCTTGCGTTTCCCCATTGCGTGGCGTGTTTCCGTTGCGCTTGTTGTCCGTCCGCCCGATTCTCGAATGGCGCGAAACCTGTGCGCGCGCAAACTCCTAAATCTCGAAAAGTCTCGACCACGAATTATACCCCCCGAGGTTAGCTACAAATTTGCCCAACCATCAACAATCGAAGATACTTGAACTTTGTATGGCTTCATTTGATTTCACTATGGGCTGATATGTTATCCTGTATTATACAGGATAAACAATTTGCTTATCCTGTATTATACAGGAGGCGGGGCTTAAAGGGTTAAAAGATCAACTGCAGTTTATTTAGGAGGTGCTGGGGCACACGAAAAAGACGCGTTATCGATGCGGTAACAAGATTTTGTAGTGGTTGGGGCCGAGGCGATTGCGTGTTCAAAACAGCATTAACCCTTACGCGACCACTGGGGAAAATTCCCCTTCGGCGACTTTCTTGAATTATAACACAAAACGGCCTGTGAAAGGAGGCATTTTGACCGTTTTCATTTTCTCTGCCAATCATAGGCCTTCAAAGAATGCTTTGGAAAATTGTCAAAACAATTTTCTAGAGTGAAAAACAAAATGAAATATTCAAGATACAAAATGACCGCAAGAAAAAAATCCCCCACCACCACCTCCACTAAAAAAATGCACAAGGTAAGTTTACGCGCGAATGTTAATGGGGTCGCTGACGCTAGTGTTTGCTGTGATACTGCAGGTGACGGAGCCAGACGTGATCCTTCTGTTCTTCTACAAGGCAGTCGTACATGCTGGTACGTTTGCGCGTGCTCGGTGATGCTAATGTTGGTGGTGATGCAGCAGGTGGCGAAGCCGGACGTGAACCAGATGTGATTCGACGCGGCAGGCGTGGAAGCTGGTACGTTTGCGCGTGCTCGTTGATGGGGGTGCTGATGCTAATGTTGGTGGTGATGCAGCAGGTGGCGGAGCCGGACGTGATCCTGTTGTTCGCCAAGGCAGACGTGCATGCTGGTACGTTTGCGCGTGCTCGTTGATGGGAGTGCCGACGCTAATGCTGGTGATGGTGATGCAGGTGGCGGAGTAGGACGTAAACCGGATGTGGTTCGACGCGGCAGGCGTGCACGCTGGTACGTTTGTCCGTACACGTTGACGGGGTGGCGCCGCCGTGCTGTGTACATACCGGGGTTGGGTAGGATGAGGGATGCTAAACACTTTGTGAGAACACAACAGAGTACTGAAGATATTTCATGCCGTTGTTGTATTATATGTATTTGTTGGTGCGCTTATATATGTCATTGTTGACTGGCTTTGTTGTCCAACTAGAGGACCAAGCAAAACGTGAAGGAGCTGCTACGTCCTGCAAAAGTCACTCTGGCAGGACACTCTATGTCTTGGGCAATATGATTCAGTTGAGACAACAAATCGAGCATGAGGTAGCAAACACAGCTCGCTCAGTAAAAATACCTTGACGTCGTCAACGAAGAGAAACTATTCAGATACACGATGGACGCATGGCAGAATGGTTGCTGCGCAGATAAACCACATTCTTTCGTAAGCGCGCCAGCTAAGCTGCGCTTGCTTCGAGGCGTCATTACCGAAGCGACGGAGAGAAAGAGGTCGAATGAATACCCTGGACACTTCGCGGCCATGTATAAAATTTTAAAAGATCACCAAGCGACGATTTGAGGTTACCCACAAAAGTTGTCATTCTTGTGCTTTGTATTAATTGTTACAGTATATACTTTGCTCAGTATGCTACAAACGTACACATTATTCAAATCATTTACACGGGTTGCATCAAGGGCGTCAATGACGCGATTTCCATCTTTCCACCACTCCCAAAGAATCCCATACGCCGGTATGAATGCACAAGTTAGGTACTCATCTAAGACGCTTAACTTGAGGACAATTTAGAAATGTAGGACTCTATAAGCTGTAGGCTACTAAAGGTTTGTGTTGCTCATCTTGCGACGATAAAGTATCTGCCACGCGAGATGAAATGGAGTGGTTGGGGTGTTGTCTACTCCTGTTCGTATGAGAAGAGATAATCCTGGGTGCCGCTGACTCCCAAGCTAACAGTTCAACTTCTGTGTACATCATTTCTGTCTCGAACATCATTTTGCGACTGTCGGCCACGTTCTGCTAGACTACAGTTGGAACTGGTGCTTGATTGAGGACGTAAATTCTATCTTGCATGAGTTTTATATCATTGCACATGCGATACATCCGAGAGTGAGTGGTTTAAGCTACGTTGTTATTGAAACTGCGTCAAACGCAAATCTCGAACAAACTGTAAGTTACTTCCGATCTTATGAAGTATAATACCTACAACGAAATATTTTGGATACCCGAAATATTCATTTAATTTGTATCCATTCAAAAGTCTACCTAGCGTAATACCGTGGGCAAATGGAAAGGGGCACTTTGCCCCCTTTTGCTGTTGTAACATTTCTACTAGGGAGTAGTACCGTAATCGATTGAAAGGGGCATTTTGCCCCATGGTTCGCGAAAGCGTTAACTGGTAAAGCAGCCACACTTGTTCAAGCTAGGACACTGGCGAGTGTTATGCTTTCCTTGGAGCACGCCAAAACGGACGACTTCACTGGCATCGGCATGTTCGTCATTAATGAAGTTTCGATGATGACAAAGCAGATCCAACTTATGTCGAACCTCGTTGCAAAACGAAATTTAGCACTATCGACATCGAAGGATTTTACCTCTGGCGTTCGAAACCGTGATAATACTTGTGGAGTCTATCCGCTTTCGAGATGATCCTGAATGGGGAGTGGGTTGTGCAGCTGCTCGGTTGGGCAATTGGACACAATCCTTTATCGATCTAATCAACTCGCGTCTCGTAAGCAAATATGAACTCATCAATTGGAGCTCTTCAACCGTATTCGTCACACCGGACAATGCAACGCGCACAGCGATCAACAATGCATTTATAAAAGAAGCTGCAGCACATTTCCCCCTGGAAGGTATCCTATTCGACTCGTAGCCAGCTTTAAAGGAGCGTTATCCCGTCTCAGGCAACAAGATGTAGCTCAATCATGGGTCTACCTGATACGCGGTTTGGGCGAATGGCTCCTTTCATTGATCCTGTAGAAGGGATGCCAATCCAGGTTACCCAGAATGTTCGGCCAACGAAAGGCGCTGCCAATGGAACGCTGGGTACCCTAGAACCTATCGTATTTTCTCATGATACTCACTTTAAACTGATCCGGGATACATGTAGCAATGCGGATATTACAGTACAAGTTCCAAATAATCCGCCACTCTACGCAATGCTTCGAATTGAAAGAGGCGCTCACGCTTCTCCCATTGATCAGCGTGTCGATTCTGACCTTTTTCCCGTCTTTTACGATGCACAAGCATTTTCAAAATCTAAGATATGCCTATCTAAATCTGTTGCCGGAGACAAGAGACAAATTGAACTGAAGTTACAGCAGCTACCGATAGTTTCAGCCGTTGGATCAACTATTTACAAAGTGCAAGGGAAACATTACAATCTATGGTTGCTGTCAAATGGAAATCTCGCGTTGCAATCGTCAACAAGCCCCAACAACCTTACCTACTATTTTCTCGTGTTGTCTCGCGACACGCTTTCGCGACACTTACTCCTTTTACTGTGGTGCTAGCTCAATGGGCTACGCCTCCCTAGGTGCTCTAGAAGAACAAACCCGCTTGTGCGACCTTTCCTCTCAAACGCTGCACTCATTGCAAATTCCACTTTAACTACGTATTATACTCTTTCAATTAAAACACGTTTCAGTACGTAATTGAGTTTTCCAACGAATATGTTACCAGCCAAAATATTCCGCCGAAGATTTTTTCGAGCATCGGCATCCCCGAGTCCACCAACCCGGGTTCGAATTTTCAGAGCTAAGGAGAGATCCGAGCGGACGTACCAGTTTCAGAGTATTATAACCTGGTAATTCATGCGGAATCAAAAATATCAATTTATAGAGGATCAATAGAAACATTATGCCAGTACTATACAGTTAATTTTAAGAAAAACACACGCCTACAATGAACTTACCGGTATGGAACCAGTTAGCGCCCCCGGTTTGGTTCTCCTTTTTTAGTCAAGGTGGATTGACTCAGTAATACCTATATATTGGGTTCGCGGGTGGTTTCGTGACTTTTCATGAGCCAACTCGTGAAATGTTTGACCTTTGACTCACGGTTTCGCAAAGGGTGGGTCGTGGGATATGAACCACAACACAGCATATTGGATAAAATACGCCTTCTGTGAAAGCCGCACGACTCTTCAACATTGGTTTGCCCGACTCTTCGCCTAATATTGGGCCTGCGTTTGGTTCCTTCTACTAAAGCCGCAAAGATTCATTCAAAATATTTGTATCCAATCACAGGTGAATAAAGTGAACCTGCAGCGGTTATCTCACGTGGTACTCCCGTTTAAGTTATGGTTCTATTTACTTAAACGGGAGTGGTCGCGAACCAAAAATTATCAGGAACCAAGATCCTGAGTCTTAGAGATTCTGAGTATTTATCAGAATCAGAACCTGGTTCGAGTTCGGTTCATTGTAGGCGTGGAAAAACAATACCCGCTGAACATGATAAATTACTAGGATATTGCCTGTAACGTCCACCACAATTAGGTACGAAACGTATGCGGCCTTAGATGTTGCGCGAAAAGAGCACATTAGGATATTTACGCACTAGTAGGCTCAAAGTTAGCCGCCAAGTGTCAAGGCTACCTGTACGCCTCAAAGGCAAAAGCTGCCACCCTAAAACCCTTAACGCATTGACTTGGCCGGGATGCTTGCTACCTGGACCTACCCGTAGTGTAACTAAGATTAGCATCTATGACACTTGCAGATTCTGCGGCTGCGAAGCAGCCAGGAGATGCTCCGAGGACGTGGTCATATTGGTCGAGTCCACTCTGTATGAAATCTACCACATGCACATGCACACTATATAATATTGCTAACAGCTGTTAGCTGTTAGCGGCCCTTGTAAGGATGTGCTTCTAAGCAACCACTTCAATACTTTAAACTAAGAAAATTATAAGTTTCTGAGCTTCTTCGTGCACAGCGTGACTTTGTATCTTCTTAAACGCCGTCTTATCTGCTGCAACTAAGTCAGTCGTTTACTCTATATTTGACAGACGTCCAATACATCGGAAACTTACATATTATTATAAGTATATTAGACTCAAAAGTAAATCGGAAATCGGTGGTCAATATTTCTTCAGGCAATTATTCAAAGTATCATACTTCGTAGTTACGCGGCTGTAGCATATTCCCTTTCCACTGAGCATACTAAATCACGTTGGGGGTAAGCATCTCGTTCTAATTATTGAAGGCGAGCCACATCGAGGCTCACGAAGTGAGTCGAGGTGGGGCTGCCCCTTATGGAGTGGTCGTGGAGGGTGTCAAGACGAGCTGCGAGAGGGCATGCGCACGGGGCTGGTTGCTGGAGGGCGCTTGTGTTCGACGGCGCAAGATGTTGACTAGCCCAGAACGAACTGCATCGCTACACTAATGCCATATTAGGCTGGGGACAAAACATGTACTGGTTTCCCGGTGACGACCTTGATCATAGTATCGTTGCTGGCGCTCTTGCGCCTGAACAAGATGGCGTCGTGTTGACTCAATGGCTTCGGCTCGGGTGTTAACTGCTCTGTCGTCACCCACAGCGCGGGAATAGGGTGACGTCCAGTGTCAACCTCCATTGGGCTACGCCCTGTTGAAGTGTTGATTCCGGTGGCATGAGCAAATTCAATACAGGGGAACCAAAGGGTCCAAAATAGAGACAGAACATCGGATCGCATCCTCGAGCGTCCGGATCTGACGTTCACTTTGACCATCGGCCTGTGCGCGTGAAACACTGTCATCTTCAGCATAACATGTATAATTTGCGCCATAGACGTCCAGAGATCGCTCAGGAATTTCGGGTCTCTGTCGGACACGATAGCACGTGGTGTACCATGGATCACCACAATGTTTTTGAAGAAAATCTGTGCGATATCGCTCGCCGAAGCTTCGGCAAATACCGTGCACGTTTTGAGTTGGTGACGACTACACATAGTTGCGCTGGGGCAATGATGAGATCAAGGCATGTGCGTGGTCTGCTACAGCGTTCACCTCTTGTACGCCTTCCCGACTTCTCGCTACCGTTTTACGTTAGAACCGATGCTTCAGATGTGGCGGTAGGCGGGTTCTGAGCAAAAATGTCAAAGGTGAAGAACACCCACTCGTGTTCCTGATTCGCAAGCTTAGCGACATCGAACGACGCTGGTCGACCCACGAGAAGGATATCTTCGGCACCAAGTTCTGTCTGGAAAAGTGGCGTGTGTATCTGTTGGGCAATGTGTTCACAGTCTACACAGGCAACTCAGTCTGTAAATGATTCTTCAGTAAGCCGACACCATCGCTGAAACTCCTCAGGTGGCTGGATTTCTTCAACCGGTTTACCTTTAAAGTGTAACACAAGCCAGGAAGCACAAATGACGTTGCCGATGCTTTGTCGCGGACAGTGGAGTTTAGCTCGTTGGAAATTGCTGCACTCGCTGAGTGCATCATGACATTGTATTCGACCGACGAATTCTGCTCAAAGATACTCGAGCAGCTTCGTGACCGGGAGAATGACACAGAACAAAGTTCGTGCTTCAGGATGACTTGATAATTTCGCGCGAAGGCAATCGTATGGTACTGCCTCGCGACGACCGCTTATTTCTGGATATCCTGGTGCATTACCATAACAATGCGGTCGTGGCTCATGCCGGAACAGTGAGGACGTTCCTAGCTGTACGCCAGCATTTCATGAGGAAAGGTATGCGGGCAACAATCAGTGAATAGATCCGAACCTGTGAAACGTGCTCAAGGAACAAGTCTAGGGATCGTCAGCGTGGATTACTGCAGCCTCTGCTCATTCCTACAGCTAGCTAAACCAATATTTCAATGGACTTCGTGACTGGATTGCCGCTTTCGAAGGATTTCGATGCGGTTTACGTCGTAGTAGACCGTCTCAGCAAGCAGCAAAGACTCGTGCGTCCATCGCCGTTGCTGCTCCTTTGGACGGAGCGCGTTACCGTTGGCGCGCGCGCATCCGTACTACCTTCCACACTGGCGGGGATAAATTGCTCACAATACCAACGAGGCTGCGAGTTGAAACGGTGATCCTGAATGGGTACACGAGGGCCGAGTACTGTGGAATAAACCGTCGATAGTAACCGCAAAGCCCTAAAAGCGCTGTAGCTTCTTGCGGTTACGAGGTGGTTGCATACAACTCAGGGCCTTGGTTTTCGCCGGATCCAGGGTAATGGTTGATGCTGAAATCTTGTGCCCTAGAAAAACAATCGAACGCTGCGCCAACTTGCACTTTTCTTTCCGAGCGTACAGCTTCGCTTCACGGAGGACTGTCAAGACTTCACGCAGGTGCACCCCATGGTGGCTGAGAAAACACAAATGTCATCTAGGTAGACAACACAGAAAGCCTAAAACTTTGGCCTTCCGAGAAGATGACGCATGAGTCTGGACCACGATCCAGGTATACCCGCAAGTCCCATGGGTGCAACTACCCACTGATAGAGTTCTCCATTCGCCTGAAAAGCTGTCACCTCCCGTGCTCCTTCTTCGAGTAACATCTGATGATAGCCCGACATCAAATCCAAAGTAGAGTAGAATGTGGCACCGCTTAGCTTGTCAAAATTATCATCAACTCGCGGCAACGGTATCTTCGGAATCACACTTTGGGAGTTCATGCCGATAATCGATGACCCAACGAATGGATACATCGGATTCACCGCTGCGTAGCCACTCTGCTCGTGTCGGTGCTACTCCTGACGCCGTATCTTTCTTCGGAATGGCGAATATTTTGGAGACCCACGCCGAGTTTGATTCCTCGATGTTCTTCTTGCCCAGCAACTCTTTTACAAACTTGGTCAATTGTTGCTCCTCCTCTCGTGCATGGCGAAACCGGGATCGAGGTGATGGAGTAGCGCTAGGCTTCAGCACAACGTCGTGCTGGATCTCACGCTTGGGCAGGAGATCGTTGGGTAAAGACGACGGAAACACATCGTCAAACTCATTCAGCAAAATGGCGACTGTTCGTGGCGTTGGTTTCGGATGAACACCTGTCTCCAGCACCAGTCGAAATATCTCGACACTACTTGTGATTCTCAAGACGCTCTCGGAACGACTGCAGCGAAACTTCCACCGGCGCCAATGCTCGCTTGCTAGGGACTGAGTCGATGTACTCGTCCACCTCGGGAAACGAATTGTCATCATCATCTGGATCTGGTGGTGGCTCTTGATTGCCGGGGCCTCATGTCCACGATAGGGGCAAGATGGCCCGTCGATGTCAGGGTTGCTGGCTTCCAGTCACGGACAACCCAGTATCCCGACTGAAGCTGCCAAAAAACGAATACAGTGCGCGCGGAAATCATACGACAAAAAATTCGGTCCTAATTTCTACGAATCAAACGCAATGAACGTAATCTTCTAAGCCAATGATAAGCCGCTCTTTACAATTCTTTTGAGGTGCTGCTTGCTGCAATCCGACACGTGAGGGCGGAGCTACACTCCAAAATTCGCCTTTGGGGGACCAGGTCAAGCGCGGAAACGTTAGGGTAGGTGAGCATTGCGTGCTTAGTGAGATCTTTTAGAGATTCTTAGGTAGTCTAAGATGCATTGGTGGACCCCTCAGTATTTAGTCTTGTGTCCTTCGAGCCGGTAGACCTCCATACAGCGTTTTTCATCGATCCAACGAGGCTCTTCAACGTCGTCAACGGAATGTCATCCCAAGCTTTTTAATGGTCTTCACGAGGTCATGCTTGGTGTCAAACTGCTTGCCGTTCAAGTACACTGCCCTGGCCAATATTCCCCACAGGTTTTCGATCGGATTTAAGTCAGCAGACTTAGCAGGCCACCACATTACACGCACATCTTGGTCCTCAAGGTACCACTTGGACACTCGAGCAGTATGGATTGAGGCGTTATCCTGCTGAAATCCGAAGTCCAGCCCGTGATACAGGTGCGCAAATGGGAACAGGTAGTCCCCAACGTATTAATGTACTTCTCCGCGTTCTGTTTGCCTTCGAGGAAGGCCAATTCCGACTTTCCTTTTGAGCTAAAAGCACCCCACACGAACACACTTCCTCCCCGGACTGGCGGTTAGAGTAGATCTGTTTCTCCTTCCGCAAGTCACGCCAATAATATTGGTACCCGTCAGGACCGTCCAGGTTAAAAAATGCTCGTCAGAGAAAACCACAGAGCTCCAGTTGGCGCCGTGTTCCACATGCTCTACTGCCCACTTCAACCTGTTAGTAATGTGGTCGGCGTTCAGCACTGGGCAGGCCACTCGCTTCTCGTGCACCATGCTCTCCTAGTCATGAAACACTTCCTGTACTCTGCACAACGAGATGGGTAGCTGTAACGACTCTTTCAGCTGGCGAGCGCTCACTCCCGTCTTAGACGCCTCCCGCAGCAAGCGACGCTCCGCTGCCGGTGACAGCATTCGTGGCCTCCCGTTCCTTTTCTCGTACCATACGCTTCCGGGTCACTGAGGCAGTTACGCACTACGTTCCTGGAACGCCCTATCCGCTTGGCAATGGCATTAGTGGACAGATTTTCTTCATGGTAGGCAACAATCTGACCCTTCTCCATGTCCGTCAAAGGTTTGCCCCTCCCCATCTGCAGACACTGCAAACCGAAGCAGCAACCACGTACTATCCCTCATTAGTTTATCCTTAAAAACCCTCGAGCAATTAGAAGCCTCCAAACAGCTCATTCTTCCGTCAAACAGCGCCCATGCTCACCTACCCTAACGTTTCCGCGCTTGACCTGTGATGGAAGGTATGGATCTTGAACGAAGCTTGACGGAGCGGAGGGAGGACAGCACTCTGGACGAGACCGGAGCGAGGACATGACCACTTGAGGGGAAGAAGGAAGATTCGAAAGTGATTGATTGATCGGAATTACTTTAGCTAGCCTACCACATAGACACGCAGCTTGCGTCCAATCATTCTACTTGTCCAATCATTGGTGGCGTAATCGACTTACCGTAATTACCGTAATCATTGTGGGTTCGGATTGGACCGGTTCGGGCTAACCGGTTCACGGTCAATAACCGATACCAAACCGGTAACCCTCAAAACGCCCCCTCAATGCGAAGTCCCACGAATGCCGAGAGCCGTCGTCAGATCCATGTGGCGAGGTCCCGCAAGCGCCTTCGTCATGATGTCCGCCAGCATCACAGAATTTTCGCAATACTCGAGCTTCACTTCACCGCGCTTCACTTCGTCGCGGATGTGGTGGTACTTGATGTCGATGTGCTTGGCGCGGCCGTGGTTCACCGGGTTCTTCGTCATCTTGATGCACGACTGGTTATCTTCACGGATCTTGAGTTCGGGGCCAGTCTCGTTGGCAGCAGCAAGGATCTCCCACAGCAGGCGATGAATCCATTTTCCTTCTTGGATCGCCAGACTCAGCGCGATGTATTCCGCCTCGCTCGTAGATAGCGAAACACTTGGCTGCTTCTTGCTGCCCCAGCTCACAGGCGCACCGAGTAGCATGAACGTGTAGCCCGAAGTCGACTTGCGGTCCGCCAGGTCGCCGGCCCAGTCCGCGTCCGAGTAGCCACGAAAGTCGATCTTGTCGCCCGGCTTGAAGCAGATGCCATGCGTCTTGGTGCCTTGCAGGTAGCGAAAGATGCGCTTGACCGCAACCCAATGCTCTTCTTGGGGGTTCTCCATGAAGCGCGACAAATAGCCCACAGCGTACGCGATGTCCGGGCGCGTGGCGGTCATCAGGTGCATCAAGGTACCAACAGCTTCGCGAAATGGGGCGTTGACCTTGGTCGCCGTGTCGCTTGGAACCAGTCGAGTGCTCATGTCCACCGGACTCACCACGGCCTTGCACTCGTCCATGGCGAAGCGCTTGAGGATGTCGTCCACATATCGCCGCTGACACATGGTCACGCTGCCGTCCGGGCCGTCCACCAGCTCGATCCCAAGAACAAACGCACACTTGCCGCTGTCGGTCATCTCGAAGCGCGTCTTCAGGTCCGTCTTCGTGCGCGAGATCAGCTCGGTCGAACTCCCGGTAATCAGCACGTCATCGACGTACACTAGCACGAGCACGCAGTGACCGTCCACGACCTTGATGTAGAGGCACGGATCGAAGGCCGACACTTGAAACCCAATCGAGCACACAAACTCGTCGAAGGTCTCGTTCCACACGCGCGAAGCTTGCTTGAGACCGTAGATCGCCTTCACCAATTCCAGGCAGTCGAAGTCGCCATCCAGCTCAACACCTTCAGGGACCACGCAGAACACTAGTTCCTTCATTATCCCATACAGGAATGCGGTCACCACGTCGAGTTGGTCGAGGGGCCATCCAAAGTATTTGGCAATGGCGATGACCATGCGCAGCGTCATGTACTTGACCACCGGCGAGAACGTCTCCGTGTAGTCGATGCCGTACTTCTGCTTGAAACCCTTGGCCACGAGGCGCGCTTTGTACTTCTCGATGGATCCGTCCGCTTTGCGCTTGATCTTGAACACCCACTTGGTTCCAATGGCGCGTTGTCCGTTGGGCACGAAACACACCACGGAGTCGCATCGATTTGAGCTCCGCACGAATCGCCTTGCGCCAGTGCACTTGGTCCGGACCGTTCACTGCTTCTTGGAATGTCTTTGGCTCCGAGAGATCCACTGCAGCTTCAACAGTGTTGGCACTTGCACGCCAAAACACGTGAGGCGTCGAGTCTTCATCTTGGTCCCCAGACTTATCTTCTTCATCTTCATGTGGCGAGGAGTTGTCCGGCGCGCTTGCTTCTTCCAGTCCAACTCGGTGACGTACAGCGCGCGGTCTTCCCACAGGTTCATCGTCTTCACTTGAGCGATTCTTGCGCTTTCCCGCCTGCTTGTAGTCCGTCTGCGGAGGGCCATTATCTTCAATGTCGAGCGAGTCGAGGTTCAGGTCGTCGACATCTTCATCGGAGATCCGCGGCGATAATCCAAAGGTTGATTCGTCGAAGTTGACATCGCGACTGATAACCACCTGCCCCGCCTCGATGTCATAAAGTCGATACTCGCCAACATAATACACGTCCATGTTCTTGCGTTCTCTTTTGTCTGCATTTTCTTTCTGCTTGTCAACTGCTTGAACGATAGCATCGCGCACAAAGCGCACGACGGATTGTCGGCGCAGCAGGAAGTCCGAAATCGCTACGGAATCCGCGGCCGTGACGTCAGGCGTCTTCTCGAAGTTGGTCACAGCGATCCGGCACCGGTCGCCGAATCATGAATTGCAGGAAAAGACACAGCATGTCTCGCTGGTGCCGCGGGGGTGATCAAAGCATTAGCAGCCCATTCGACGATCGCGTTGTTCTTGGATTTTGTGACGTCGGCGCGTTCTGACGCCTCCTCTGCAGTCGGACTTTGAGATGAAGGTTTGCGTCGCCCGGACGAATCCATTCCGCCCACACCAAGAGTCGGGCCACTCGCAGTCGTGGACTCGCCCACGACAAAAAGAGCGGGGACGAATAACGGCGTCAATCCAGTTGACACATGAACTGCGTTGTTCAACTCGAACTCGGCTAACGGCAAGAACGAGCTCCAAGACGCGTACGACGTCGCGTAGCTGTGTATGACGTCTTGAAGAACGCGGTTCACGCGCTCCGTCTGGCCGTCGGTCTCAGGATGGGCAGCCGTGAACATCATCAGGGGAGTGCCTAAGAGCTCGAACAGTCGAGACCAGAAGGCTGAGCGTGTCGCGGTATGACACGATGGACGAGGGAAGTCCGTGATGTTAGAAGACGATGTCGACAAACCGAGCCGCAGTGTCCTCTGCGCTGACCGACGCCGGGACCGGCACCATATGGATTATCTTGCTGAATCGGTCGACGAACACGACGACGCCGAAATTGTCATCGGCGTCTGGATGCAAGCCAAAGATGAAGTCCATTCTGACCGATGACCATGCTTCGGACGCGACCGGAAGTGGACGGAGCGGAGCTTGTGAAGACGGTGCGGGTTTGACGCGCTGGCAGACTTCGCACGAACGAACCCATTTCCGTACCCACTTGTACATGTGGGGTCAGAAGTCGCGCGATAGCGCGAGGAACGTTTTCTCGCGCCCCAGATGTCCGCCACTCGGCGTGTCGTGGTACTCGTGCATCAAACGAGCTCTGAGATCGTCAAGAGGAACGACGACGCGCGGAGCGTCAAAGCGGTCGACGCTGTACGTCAGCATATAACTTTCGAGTTGGTAGCGCACGACCGAAGCGCGCTCGCGTAGAAAGCTTGCGATGTTCAGCGTCTGACGGCTCACGGAGATGGACTCGGATCTAAGAGAGGAAGTCGTCTGCGTCGTACGCGGACGGGATAGCTTCGCGTAGTGAACTTGTTACGTGGACTTCAGTCGAGTGGATGCATTCTACGACACACATAACGCAATCTCCGTCTTCATCGGCGTCCGCAAAGCCGGACGCGACCAAGTCGGGTCGAGGATCGTAGTCGGGACGACGAGACAGCGCGTCCGCAAGAATATTCAACTTGCCTGGCTTGTATATCAGGATCTGATAGAAGCCATCGGTAAGATCGATGGCGCTGTGGATCGTACTGCCGGACATCGAATCCAGAATTATGTCCTTGCGGGGAATCGGAGTCTAGGCAAAGAATGGTCGCATCGTTCAGCTTGTTGAATGCGTGAACAATGGGCCATCCGCCGGTGGTCTTTTTGACACAGAAAGTCGGACTTGAGTGCGGGAGATGCTTTCCCGCCCGTGACCTGCTTTGCGACGGCCTTCGAAAAATCATCGATCGCTTGCACCTGATCGCGCGACAGCCGCCACTGCCGCGTCTCGCAATACTTCACTCCTGGCACGAGGTCGATCTCGTGTCGCACGCCGCGGTCCTTAGGGAGGGTCACGGGGATCTTGTCAGGAAAGACGCCCGCGTACCTGCGCGCGAGGTCGTAGACAGGATTGCCACTCGCCTTCAGCGCTTCCCAGGATCGGGCTGCAAACCGCTCTTCACGCGCTGACTTGTGTTTATCGCCTTCGGGACGCTCGTGTTTGCCGAGCGCCGAATCCGAACCAGACGCAAGGGCGTTGAACGAAGCCGTCGCGTCCGCTGTCGTGAGCAAGCCAACTTGTTTCACGTCGTCGCGACGAAGGTTGCGTAGGAAGCCCTTCCCGGATTGAACTGAAAGCTCTGTGAGCGCAGACGCTGTTCGCGGCGGATTATGTACGCCCACGTCGCACGCGTACGACTCTTATCCGTTGTGCTCGATGGCGTGGATAACTTCCATGTCAGCGGCGGCACCCTTGCTTGAAAACACCGACTCGGACCCAGCGTCCGAGCCTGGATGCCGGCGGAGACGGCCGCGGCGCTTCTTTTTCTGCTTCTTGCGACAGAGCGCGCTCCCCTGAAGCGTGACGAGGCGTTGCTAACTGAACCCACGTCAGACAACGATGCATCGGGATCCGATGCTGAGGGTTGCTGCGGCCACTGCCTGCGCTCCCCATCCCCCACACTTCGTAGCACTGGCTCTGGTCGGTGCGAATTATCTTCACAGTGGCGCAGCGGCAGCTCCGGCTAGCGTGCCTCGCGCTGCATCGACCCTGTCGGCGCACTTCGTTATCTTGGTGGCGCAGCGTCGACTCCTCTCGGTGCGCCTCGTTCTCGTGGTGGTGCAGCGTTGACCCCTGTCGGCGCGCCTCTTCGTTGCTCAACGGCGTCGGCCACTGCCGAAGCTGAGCAAAATCATCATCATCGTCATCATCGTCAATGCGTCCAGCAACGCCGCTCTTGCGCACCTGTGGCTGCTGGGAGAACATGTTCTCGTGGGCCGAAAACGCGTTGTTGAGTTTGAGTTCGAACCGCGCACGACGCCTTTCCAAGGCTCCAACCGTGTCCGGGCGACCGGAGACTGGGCTTTCCCCTCGCAAGAAGAGCGGACCGACGAGAAGACGGTGGATTGCAGCGGCGGAGTTCGAAGCACTGCTGGACGTCGGCAAGATCGCGGACGATCTTGTGGCCGGGTATGGCATGTAGTGGTATGGACTGTCACTTGACCGACGATTGCAAGCGAAAGTTGCTGAAAGAAGCGGGTGAGACGGCGGCGGACGTGGTGCGGGGCACAGCAGTGCTATTGGTGACGAAGGTGTACGACGGAAGGCAGACAGTGGCGGAGGCAAGCCAGCAGGCTGAAGCCACCGACTGAAGGAGGTCGTGCATGTTGAAGTTGTACGGCTAGAAGATCGTCGGAGAGGTGCCGTGTGGTGAAATATATTAGCGAGAGTATACGAGGAGGCGAGGCGACGGCGAAGGAGCGAACGGTGGGCCATGAGGCCACGGAAGTTGTTGAGTCGACACGAAGAGGGAGAGGTCCAGATAGAGTAACGAGGCGCCGTAAGTTAGAGTTAGTATAGGCGACGGGGCTACGGTAGATGGGAGGATCGCGAGCGGCGGGTGTCGCTCGACTCACAGTTGAGATTGTGCTCAGGATTGAGAACAGTTAAGACTAACAAGAAGGTTGCGCCGAAACACGAGTTACGAAAGCTCAAGGTGAGGAGTAGGAGGGAGGACAGCGTTCAGAGAGCGAGAGACCAGTAGGGTGACGAGAACTGTGGTTAGCGTCCACAGGGGTCAGGGCGAACTGAGTGTTGTCGCCCCGACCGAGGAACGAAGGGGGATCGCGAGTGCGTACGCGTAGCATGCCTCTGGTGTCTATCACTGCATGTGAAATACGGTTTTACTTGCGGGATACAGTCCAAAGACCCTTCCCGGGGTGACGGTCGCTGATAATGTATCCTCCTCCTCGTTCCTATCTGTAAGAGATGCCATTAGCGGTCTGATGGCTAATCGTATTCCTCGCGCTGAGGGACGTCACTACCCAGACTTGACTACCAAAGTGCGAACACGGCAACTTTCTAAGATGAAGTAGAAGTAACTGCGGACCACGTAGCTGCAAAAGAGGGCAGGGTATCTGGACGCAGCAGTTGGAAACCAGGGTACCGGCAAAGAGGGTCGGGTACATATCGTTCATTTTCACCAATTGTAAGAATATTGACAAACTTGCCGCTGTCGAACGCAACATGCTATGATCGAACAAGGTCAGTCTGCTTGTAAGTAGTCAATTCAATATACTTCTTAATACAACAGCCTTCTAACATTAAAGCTTTACCGCTTTGTGGTATCCAAAGTTCCTCTTTTCGATGAAATGCATCATAGCGTCGAAATGCTGCTTAAACTTGCCCGTGGGGCTACTGTTGCTAGCATTTTCCAGCGTTCCTTACAGGGAGTGAATGAAGCGTGATGGGAGTGCAACATTGCCTTTGTCCAATTGTAGTTTTTTAATAGAATTGGGCAGGCGAAAACTTTGACAAGTTGTCGATCAACGGGGACGTGAAAACTGTAGAGCGGGTTGCCAGTACATGTATAATAATGCATGTATCCTGGTAATTACGAAAGCCAGAGTTCAATACATCGGATTTTGGGGGCCCTGACAATTTGTCAGTGACAATAACAATTTGCGAACACGCCTGAGCATCAACCCGGTGCTGGGAATGTAAATGCATGCATTGGACGCTACTGTTGCGTCCGATGAAATCCCATAATTCGTTCCGAACGATTCGTCCTGGCTTTCGAGTTCACAACATCCGCAGCAACTCGTCAACACGGCGGCCGAAACCACAGCAGTCTGTCCTGGCCCAGGACATCTCGGCGCCGACAAGTCTATAGGAAAAAGCAATAACATCAAATAGACGGCCGCTTAAAACAGTAAATCTCGACGCCGACTTGTTTTCATCACAAGGCCGCGGCCGAACGCCAGGGCCTAAATGGTAGCGAGCATGCTGTCGTACTTCTCCACTGTATCTGCAACTTGCAGCGACATCAATTTCCAATGTACCTGAGTTACGGCTGGACACATTGTCATTAAGTTCGCCTGTTGGCATTATGGATTTGTTCACCACGGCTCCTGACACAAAAATCGTCAGTTGGCACATAAAAATCCGATCACCACGGATTCTGTCATTTCCCCGATCTATCTCTATGCCACAAATCGTTCCCCGAGATCGAGCGCCCCGGCACAGATCTGATAATCGCTCGCTCGGTGCTCTTTGTAGTGAATGCGGTCCAAGCAACGGTTGACTGTGGTCTGTGTTCGATGTGCATTGCACTGCTTTGCGTAAAGAATTTTAATTGTAACTTTTAACTTTTTTAAAAGTTAAAAAGCATTGGTAAGTTTATGTTTATACTGTACACTGCGAATACATCAAGAGCGAGTTGGGGCCAACAACTTGTTGAGCATGCATCACCGGCATCAACAACTTATTGTACTGTACATGTATTAATACATGTATCCCCATTGATGGTTGCACCACCTTTACGCGTTCTGAATCAAAACGATCATCACACGAACTTTTAAGTTTTAAAAAGTTCGGGAGCTTTTCGGTTCTTGGTCAGCATATTTTGGATAACTTTAAAACTCGCTCTCTCAAGTACAGTGCATGAAATTGTATGTGTTGATGCCAGATTTCAGATGGTCGTCGATTCCCTCCGTATTATCGCCGTTGCGTAGTTTTAAAGCTTGGTGTTCGTGCGTTTGCTGTTAATACTGTAAGCTTAGATCTGCTTGCGGTGCCCAAGAGTCCTAGGCGAACAAACCTGTGGCCAAAACCAACACCATCCTGAGATGCGCAGCCTTTCCGCCCGGCGCAGCGAATCAACGCTCAAAAATCTCGTTACAAATGGACAGGAGAACTTGCAGAAGATGGTGGACGACGCGCAACACGCACGCACAATTGCATGTTGACCGGAAACCCACGCTCTCATGAGACTCGAGTTGATCATTCCCAAATCTACTCGCTTGCGAGAAGATTACCTTTACCCGAACCGTTGCAACCATGGTCTACTCGCCCCGAAGCTACCTCGTCTCGGCTGTTGTGGCCATCGTAGCCCTGCAGGTGCAGCACGCTGCGGCCTCTTCGCTTTACTACGTTCCTGAAACCACCTCCGGCACGACGGACACGATCAGCGGAAAGTTCCCCGGTCTCGGTGGCAATGTGGCTGACCAAGACTGCGCCATCACGGTTGAGGTGGACCCGACGCTGCCCAACATCACCACCATCTCGACGGTGCCCGTGACCTACCCGGACCTGCTGGCGAACCTGACGACGGCCCCGGCTGACCCGTTGTTCACGAAGGTGGGCACATCTGTCCTGTCGGATGCTGTGCCGGCGACGGATGCCGATCAAGATGCCTACATTGGCACGACCACGCCGACGACCAAGACCGGGAGGCCGACCGTGCCAGCTACCAAGGACTGTGCCACGGGCTGGGAGGAGTCCACGACTTCGCGTAAGCTGCAGGATAAACTGGAGACGAAGCGCAAGCTCGAGACCAACACTAACAAGGACATCGCCAAGCTGGAGGCCTACTTCGGCACGACGATGGAAACGACGCTGAAGAACCTCCCGACTCAGGGTGTGCACACGCCGTCGCCGTGGCCCGGTCCGTACTGGCCCACGTACCAGGACGGCATCAACGTCCAGTGGAACGCTGGACAGCCGAGTCCCGCAGAGAAGTACGCCGCGGCCTTTGGCCTCGACAAAACGGACTTCATGGACAAGGTGTCCAAGGACAACGGTATCGACTCCATGAGCTCGCACACCAAGTGCTCATCCGACAACGACTGCTCCGGTCTCGCTGATGGCAGTGCATGCGCCATTCGTGCTGGCAAGAGCTCGGGCTACTGCATCCCGACTTGGTTCGGTATCTGCCACGCCTGGACGCCCGCCTCGATGATGGAGGCGGAGCCCAACTGCCCCGTGACGCACAACGGCGTGACATTCCAGCCCATGGACCTCAAGGCTCTGATCTCGGACATCTACGACGGCGCCAGCGTCCCGACAGTGTTCACGGGAACCCGTTTCAACGGCGGCAGCGACACACCTGATGAGTACGGCCGTCACTCGAGCGACTCGTACCGTGACCTGAACCCCGCCTACTTCCACATCGCCGCTGCTAATTTGCTTGGCAGCCTGAACGCAACCTTCGTAGCGGATGTCACGGCCGGTTCCGAGGTGTGGAACCAGCCCGTGCGTGGTTTCAAGGTGTACGAGCAGACTGCCATGTCGCTCGAGGATGCTGCCCAGACCTTCTACGGACTGGAGGAATACCCGTGGAACGCCGCCGCCAAGAGCATCGTGTACGTGAAGTCGCGTCTCTCGTGGATCTTCGAGACGTACACGGACGGTGGTCTGGTGTCCTCGGGTCAGGTGGACAAGTTCACCACGGGTGCGTACTACTACTACCTGCTTGAGATGGACGCCGATGGGGTCATTATCGGCGGTGAGTGGGTGTACGACTCGGACAATGACCACCCGGACTTCATCTGGTTCCCGAAGTCCAAGCCTGCTGCCGACACGGTGACCAGCATCGGTCTGAGCTACGCGGATGTGAGCATGCTTCTGGAGAAGTCTGTGGCCTGCTCCGACTCCTCGGCTTCTGGCTCTGAGGCTGTGGGCTCGGCTGGTTCGGCTTCGACTTCGTCCGCGTCTACTTCGACTTCGTCTGCTTCTGCTTCTGCTTCGACCGCTGCTTCGACCTCGGGCTCAGCCACGAGCTCGAGCTCAAGTGTGGCGGGTTCGGCCTCGACTGGCTCGGCGGAAGTTTCCTCGTCGTCGACCAGCGCCTCTTACTCGGGCAGCAACGTCTCGGAGTAAGCAGTCTACTAGACGACCTTTGTCTTCGGAGCTTAAGTATAGTACTACTACTAGTAGTGATCAAGCTACAACGATGGTTGTTCCATAGGCATTTGAGTTCCAAATCTTTCAAATCGTAGGTGTTTGCAACCTCCTGTTCGTATTCTCCAAAAATAAAACTATTTTCCACTCGTAAACCTTTGTTGATGCTGTGTAGTATTTGGCACAGTTTGCAAGCAATCCTCAAAGGCAAGGAGGCTGAGTTCAAGGACACCATCCCGACAAGCATCGTCGTCTATCAACATGAAGTTGCAGTAAAACTGCAACCCTGGTGCTCGACTCTCCAGATGGACCAAGGAGCTGAACCAGCAATCGGTACGGTAAGCGCATTGACCGGTCGATAGTCGATAGTCATCCGAAATTCATCGGGTGACTTGGGTTTAGCTACTGGAACGGCTGCACATGCCCAATGGCTTTGGTTGTTCTGTCGGATAAAACCCAGCAGTTCCAGTCGCTTCGTATATTCCCGCAAAAACCGACGTTGGGCTGGAGCGTACCGCCGTGAACGAGCCCTGAAGGGCTTAGCACCTTCGACCAACTTGATTTGAAGTGGTGCTATGTTAGCAGGTGGGTCAGCACCCACGTCAATACGAAATATATCCTCATATTCCATCACCGACTCGCGCAAGAAAGAGAGATATGCTGGGTCAAACCCGTTGTTCCCGGCCGCAACGATCATATCCTCCAATTTGGAATGCACCTTTGAGGCAGAGAGGTCAATGTCTGCACCTTGGTCCTCTTCAAATGGATCACTATCATCAGGTAGGTCAGTTCCAGCAAGTAGTTCCAGCTGTTGGTTGACATCAATACCCAACGACACTAGTGTATCGTTTCCGAGAAGAAAATCGGTCTCTTCACCTTCCATGACTAAGCACATCACATCACGCAGGCGAACTGTACCGGCAGCAGTCTGCAACACGATATCGATAATCACAGAGTCGCGACAAATCACAGTCGATCCTCCAGCAACGGTGGCTTCAACCGATACGGGCAGCGACTGCAAGTGCACCTTGCTGTCCAGTGCAACTAATTCATCGACTACGGTACGTGGTATAATCGTACAGTCTGATCCAGAGTCTGCACAGTATTGCAGGACGACTAGTAGGTTGCTTAATCAGCATGAAGAGCTCTTCACTGCTGACGTTATCAACCGCCTTTCGCAATTCGTAGAGGCAGATCACCTCTAACAACTTCCGGTCGATTGAAGATTTGATAGGCTGCATCGCGTTCTCGGGTCGCTCTCGACTCTCGAGACAACGCTGTCGAACAGTTTCTTCGTACTGATCGCGTGCTTGCTTCCACTTGACCAACGCGTCGTGGCTCCAATCATCCAGCCAGGGTGCCTTGATAAACTCGAACACTGGTTGGTTAGCTGACTGCATCACCACGTCGCCGTCGGCCTCGTACTGCTGAGTGCTGGTTGCCATGCTAGCGGTCCCTTAGGACTTAAGTATACTTTGTGGTAGTTTCCGCTTGCGTTGCTTTGAATGCTGGTGTCTTGTTGATTGCAAAAGTAGAAGTGAGCTTCCTTCTGGCTAAACTCCTAAAGCTATCACTACTCGACTCCTCCTAGGGGCGCCTGCCTTGCTCAGGATGTAACTGACTCAGCTGGGAGGCAGCAGGAGCTTATGGTTTTGCAGATTTCGATATGCCAAAAGGGTTTTGGCAGCTCCTCCACCCCGACAGCCAGGAGATAATGAGTTTTACTACTACGGATACGGTATATACTCCTACTCGAGTTCCTCAAGGAACTAGTGACTCTGCAACACATTTTCAGAACGAGATGCAAAAGGTGTTTGCAGAGATGTTGTATGCGCACCTTCTTGTTTGGATTGACGATATTCTCGTCTAAGCGAAGGATGCACAGACATTTATTGCGGCTCTGCGACAGTTTTTCGAGCTTGTCCGTGTCCACCGATTCAAACTGAGCGTCAGCAAGAGCTGCCTATTCCAGAAAGAGATCAGGTGGTGCGGTCGCATTTTCAGCGGCGTTGGTATACGTCACGACCCTGAGCGGATCGATGCGCTACAGACTCTGTCTCTACCAGTGACGGCAGCTGATCTTCAGCAATTCCTGTGCAGCAGGGTGGATGCGAGACACAATCGTTGATTTTGGACGAACAATGCGCCCCCTTCATGACAAGTTGGAGGCGGTGCTATCTGTCAGTGGCCGAACAAAAATCTGGCGGCGGGTGTGCTCCTCGAGTGGACGGCCACTGAGATCGACATATTCGAGACCTCTAAACAACTTCTTGGCTCGTCGCAACTACTCCATTTCCCGAAGCCCTCAGCTACTGTAGCCGTCTTTAGTGATGCGAGTGAGCTAGGATGGGGACTGGTGGTGACCCAAGTTGAACAATGGGACTCCGATCGACCTGAACATGACCAACTGCACCAACTTTTGGTTTGCAAGAGCGGTATCTTTGACGCGACTGAGCGACGTTGGAGCATTATTGAAAAGGAAGCGTACCCGATTATTTGGGCAGCACGCAACCTGGCCTACCTGCTCGCGCGGCCAACCGGATTTCGCCTTTTCTGCGACCACAAGAATTTGATCTACGTCGTTGCGCCTACGCATGAAGTTAAACGTCATGTTCGCGGAAAACTTCAGCGTTGGGCTCTCTCACTTACGGGTCTGACCTACTGCATCGACCACATCGATGGCACGGCCAATGTGTGGGCCGACTTGCTGTCTCGTTGGGGCACCTCCTCTTCTGAGAGGTAGGGGTGCACGTGAAGTGCAAATTCGTTACCCGCAGCCAACAGCGCATTGAAGACGCGGCCGATCGCCAACTAGACGAGCTCCGCCCACGGCAGGGCGACTTCGTGTTCCCGACCATTGATGAGATGAAACAGGTGCAAGTAAAGTACAAGCAGAATGCACCAGCAGATGCTGTAAGTGCGGATGACGGAGTCATCGCTGTGAATCATCGTACCTGGATTCCTGGTGCAGCTATAGAGCTGCGGCAGCGCATACTTATTGTTGCTCATTGCGGAGTCCAGGGACACCGTGGACTTGACCCTATGATGACGACAATTGAGGAAATTTTCTCGATCAACTGTTTGGAGCAGCATTGCCGACAGTTTCTGAAGCGCTGTCTCCTATGCAAGCACGTGAAGGGCGGAAATGTGATCCCACGACCCTGGGGTCCTACATATAATGCCACTGACCGAAATGAGATGCTGCACTGGGATTTCCTCTATCTTGGGGATAGTGTCGGCAAGTGCAAGTACCTACTTGTACTAAAAGATGGACTGACTCATTTCTGTGAGCTCGTGGCATGTGACGCGGCGACTAGTGCTGTGGCGGCTAGTGCTCTGGTGGACTGGTCGAAACGTTTCGGCCCGCCGAAGAATCTTATTTCTGACCAAGGCAGTCACTTTAAGAATGAAGTGATACAACAAGTCTGCAGACAGCTTGCGATCGAGCAGGACCTTGTCCTGGCATATGCACCGTGGATTAACGGTACTATTGAGCGACTGAACCGCGACGTCCTACAGGTCCTTAGGGTTCTATTGATGGAATTGAAACTGGACACGCACGAATGGGAGTACTTGGTGCCGATGGTCCAGAGCATTCTCAACCACACACCGGTTGCTTCTCTGGGCAACAAGTCGCCTAGTGAGCTTTTCACAGCTCTACCTCGCCCGACCCCTTTGAGACGATCGTGTTACAGCGTAATGGCAGATCGCTGGTGGTGTCGGAGCAGGCAACGCCCTCAGCTGAAAGTGCAGAAAATCTACAGACTAGTCTGGCGGCTATGCACTAGGAGGTTGAAGAGATCAGAGAACGCCGCCGTCTACAGAACATGAGCCGCTCCAACGGCGTACCCTGCAACTTTTCCGTGGGTGACTTTGTGCTGTGGTCGCGGATTGATTCCCGACTTTCTGTCAACAAGCTACTATCCAGATGGGTGGGCCCGTTCGAGGTTGTTGAAGAACGCCCCCACGCCTACATGATCCGCCACCTCTTGACGGGTCAGCGCTATATGGTACATGGTTCACGTCTCAAGTTCTACTGTGACGTTAGCCTCGGTACGAGTGAAGAAATGCTCGCCCATGTCGGAAACCAGGGCATGGTGTTGGGTGTTGAGAGTTTTAAGGAACACCGCAACGGCCAATATGAATGGCAACTTCTAGTGTCTTGGGTGGGCCTCCAGGATGAGGAGGACTCGTGGGAGTCGCTCCGCGGTCTGTACGACGACCTACCCGAGTGTGTGAGAGAGTGTGTTGCAGGGAGCAATGACAGTGAACTTATACAAGTGCTCTCTGCAATAGACCAAAGTTTCAGCGCCTAATTCGCAGTATGGGCTGAGATATCGACAAACTTCAACACGTTGAAGTGCAACTTGACCTGTAACAGTGCCCCGTCTCATGGATGGACTGTCTCTACTCGGATGGTGAAAAGTCATGACGGCTGATGACTGATTTCTATCATGGGTGATGGATTTCTATCGTGCGGCGAGATATTTCTATCGGGTTTTCAATTCATATCTGCAAATCGGACGTCGGATCGAGATGTTGTCCTTCGGGGGCTGTAGTATTTGGCACAGTTTGCAAGCAATCCTCAAAGGCAAGGAGGCTGAGTTCAAGGACACCATCCCGACAAGCATCATCGTCTATCAACATGAAGTTGCAGTAAAACTGCTCGACTCTCCAGATGGACCAAGGAGCAAGGCAGGCGCCCCTAGGAGGATAGCTTTAGGAGTTTAGCCAGAAGGAAGCTCACTTCTACTTTTGCAATCAACAAGACACCAGCATTCAAAGCAACGCAAGCGGAAACTACCACATGCTGTCCGTGTTAGTAGCTCAGGTTGGACTTGTCCAGTGCACACCAGATTCTTCAAATTGGTCTCAATGTACGCATCAAGTGCGACGATATCGTCGCTGAAAACCCGTTCCAGTTTGCGACTGGTCAATCGAGACCGAAGCACGCGAAGTGGTCGTCGTTCCCTGTTCCATGACGTACGCGTCCGGGTTCGCATCAGGCGAAGGATTATCTCCCGACTGAACCATCGCACTCAGCTTCGTGGTCACCGGTTCTGCCGGCGATTTTGGCGTATTGGACAGCAGACTCTTCTATGTCACAGGCACGGTCGAAGTAGCATCGAGAAAGTTTGGGTCTTCGGGAACGGTTACAGTGCAGGTGCCGTCGTCTTGCACCTCCGTGCCACGACCAGGGAAGTTTTCGTCGCCGATGTCGTACGAAGTGCATGTCGTGTAGGGGTCGTACTGCAGCGACGTCGCGGCGGTTTGCTGCATCTGCAGAGCCACGAGGGCAACAACAGCAGAAACGAGGTAGGCGCTGGGCGTATACACTATCGTTGGGGTCTTGTCCTTCTGTGGGGTGGTCATGTTATCGAGGAAATTGAAGAATGAGCGATACAACTTGTTTCCTTGCTGGTAGCGCAGCATGGATGGCACCTATCTTCGCTCAGTGCCGTATTGTCGATCCGTACCCGTACTGCAGTACATATATGGCGAGGGGTGCCTTTGGCGTGGATCGGTGAGTTTTGGAATCTGCCGATCTTCGCGTTGTGCTTCTGACTCAACGATGGGTTTACGGGCTAAACTTCAGCCCGTCATCAGTGAAACAGTTTTCTCAAATGACAAAATCCGTGCTGATTTCAGAATACGGGGACCTGAGCCCCTCGGGCTGAGGGACCGGGGAATTTGCAGCTAGGTCTTAACTTAAGAACGACCCTGGTCTCCAAGCAACCACGCTTTCTGCATTTAAGTTGAAAGCACAGCGGATTCTGTCATTTAAGCAAACTGTTTTACTTCGCATCGATGATGACGGGTAAAGTTTAGACCGTCATCAGCCTATGCCCCGTTGAGTCAGAAGCACAGCTCGAAGATCGGCAGATCCCAAACCATTGCCTCGAACACTGGCTGGGACTCCCAGCCAGTGTTCGAGCCAGCCTGGGACACGAGGTCTCTATAATACCATGGTAGCCACCGATTGCAGATGTACAAGAGCTATTATACTTCGCTGCACGAGAAGCCCTGTTGATTGGAAAACGGCTAAAACTCGCAGCTCCACGAGATACGGACACTGGAGGAAAGAATATGTGGAGGTGATACGAAAGATATGGTGGATATTATACTGCAGCATCGGATACGCGCTATTGTGGCAACTCCGGAACCAAGTGGTCCACGGAGGAAAAACATGGCACACCCAGCAGCTACTGGATTTTATGTGGAAGAGCAGCACACGCCAACTTTATGCTATTGCTCGACGGACCCAGTGACAAAACTTCAGGGTCTTCGTTTGTAGCTCAGCCTAGACTGTTTTGCAGAGTCTCCAATTGAAGTGGAGCCTCCGGACCCGTACCCAGAGCCGGTAAAGTGGCTCAGAAAAAAAGAACTGACCAAAAGTATCAGACTTTACCAGGAAGCTACCGGTATTACTGAGTTCAATAGACTACCTTCTCTCTCGCGGATCCCAAAACCCATACCAAAGACAACCCGCACATGTAGCGTCCGTCGCCAGCTGCACGTTTACTGTATTACTAGGTACTGTAGCTCTGGTTCGTCACGAATCGTGGACCACGATCGCCATCCAAACGTTTCCGTAGCGCACTGCTACCTCGTGTTTACGCTGCCAGCAGATCGTTGGCTCCACAATATTAATACATGTAACGAGATGAAGATAATATAATGTTAGAACAGTATTATAGTGGAGTGCCACGCTGCCAGCAAGAAAACAAGATGTATCGTTCATTCTTCAATTTCCTCGATAGCAAGAATACCCCACTGAAGGATAAGACCCCAACGATGGTGTACACACCCAGCGCCTACCTCGTTTCTGCTGTTGTTGCCCTCGTGGCTCTGCAGATGCAGCAAACCGCCGCGACGTCGCTGCAATACGACCCCTACACGACATGCACTTCGTACGACATCGGCGACGAAAACTTCCCTGGTCGTGGCACGGAGGTGCAAGACGACGGCACCTGTACCGTGACCGTTCCCGAAGACCCCAACGCGTACGTCACGAACTCTAGCGTAGCGATATCGTCGCTGGAAGCCCGCTCCAGCTTGCGGCTGGTTCCCTGTCGCGGTACGAATAGTCCGTATGCCTGCCGAATTCGTCGATCGAGTCGTTGTAACCAGCATACCGAGAACCGGTGAACACCGTTGAAATGTTGGCACCATAGTAGACATCCGAGATCAACGCCTTGATATCGATCGGTTGGAAAGTGACACCGTTGTACGTCACGGGGCAATTGGGCTCCGTTTCGAGGATGGCGGCCGGAGCCCACCCCTCGGAAATGTCGTACCAGGTTGGGATGCAATAGCCTGAGCTCTGGCCTGCGCGCTTTGCGCAGAGAGTAGCAACATCGGGATCGTAGCACTCCTGATCCGAAGAACACTCAGGACCATTGCTTTTGGAAATAATGCCGTTCTGAGCCGACACCTTGTCCATGAAATTCTTCACGTCAAGACTGAAGGCAGTGGCGTACTTCTCAGCAGGGGTCGGTTGGTCCTTTTCCCACTCGTGGTTGATGCTGTCCATGTACACAGGCCAGTTTGACCACGCCCAAGGCGTCGGCGAGTACACACCAGAAGTCGGCAGATTATTTAGCTTTGTCTCCATGCTAGTGCCATAGTGCGCCCCGGCTTCTTCCACATCGCTGCTGCCAACATCCTCGGCAAATTGAACTCCACCTTCATCATCGACAGAGACACCGGTCAAGAGGTCTGGAACCAGCCCGTTGTGGGCTTCAAGGTGTACGAGCAAACGGTCATGACTCCCGAGAAGGCCGCTAAGACCTACTATGGTCTGGAAGAGTACATTTGGAACGCAAATGCCTCGAGGATCGTGTGCGTCAAGGGGCGACTGTCGTGGATCAACGAGGCATTCACGGACGGCGGTCTGGTGGCTTCGGGTCTGAATGAAAACTTCACCACAGGCGCGTACTACGACTACCTGCTGGAGCTGGACGGTGCCGAAGACATTATCGGTGGTGAATGGCTGTACGAGTCGAACGATATCCACCCGGACTTCCTGTGGATTCCTGAGAGTACACCGGCTGCCGAGGTTGTGACTAAAATAGGTCTTAGCTACGCGGACGTGACGATGCTGCTGGAGAAGGCACTGGAGTGCTACATCTTGGTGCGGATGTGTAAGCGCACGGAGGGAGGCGCCCAACTCTATCCATGTTGGTTGACGATGATGGCAAGAAGTAGGAAGAAAGACTTTAAAACACAAGACAGTAGAGAACGAACACGCTTATCCGATGGCAGTTCAATCTTCAATGAAACCCGAGGTACCGGTACGTCATTTTTCATGTGCGTTGATACATGTTGGTCATTTCACTGCAATAATGATTTCGACAACTGGTAACATTTTTAGCATTTTATCAATATTAATAGTACTTAGCTTGATCTTCATTGCATTTCGTATTCTGCTTGGCTTCAGGCCTTGCGCGGCCATGTCCTTGCAGAACGTCTTCTGCCTTAATGTCACTCCCTTCTTGCGTATCTTGTTCACAACCGAGAAGTGCTGATTGAGCTCAAAGATAGCCATGGTATCTGACGTCTCACTCGCCAGAATCTTGTACTACAGCACCGAGCTAACAAAGGGTTTTGGTCAAAAACAACACATGTACTCCGACAGTGCCCCAGCCTTTTAATAGTACCCCATCCCTCTAATACTTTAAAATAATAATAGTACCCCTCTAATTGTATCCCATGACCTTTAACCCCCATTGTTTTTGACAACATGTGTGAAAAGGAACGCTTCGCCTGTTTCCACACATGTTATATATACTACATGTTAAAGACACTGAAATGCACAGGGCTAGGACTTAAAAACTCACAAAAACTCCAAGTTTTTACAAGAGAAAGGTACTAAGACTGTCGCAATGATTGCTGACTTTGACCTCGTGGGAATCTGCCATCCGCCACTCATTTCGAGTCATTCGAGAAAAAGCGGAGAGAGGAAAGATGGTGGCACGTCGCGAGACACGCAGTGAATTGGAGGCGTTCCACGCACGCCTCCAAGGCAGAACGCCTGAGGACCGGCAGCGTTTGGTCGCCCAGCACAAGGCGTACGTGAACGGGCAGAGGGAGACGGATTCTGACTTTGGCGACCAAGCCACGGTGAACACGCAGACGAAGGTGGGCCCGCAGACGGCGACGGTGGCCGCGCAGACGGCGACGGTGGCCGTGCAGACGACGGTGAACGCACAGACGGCGACAGTGGCCGCGCAGACGACGACAGTCGGCCCGCTGACGACGTCGGTGGGCCCGCAGACGATGGATCCCGCGCGCTAGATTGCAGCGCCCCCTCGCCGCCCTCCGGTTGGCAAGACTTCTTCGTAGATATTCATGACCAGTTGCGCCTGCAGCGCTACTCGCTGCAACTGTCCGTGCGCTTTCGATAGTACTACAAGACAATCTTATTGGGCCTCGTGGATATGGCGATCGTGAACGCATACATCGTCTATCGCGAGGCCCAGAAGCTGATAGGTGAACCTGCTGCTGATCATGCTGAGTTTCTGACAGAGTTGCAGGCATAACTTCTACAAGTCACTGCTGCCGACTTCATTGATGAGGTATATCCTACATGCTTGCTGGCAATCTTGTTGTACATGCTGTATATTGACTGACTTGTTTTGATGTTGTTCAGATATTCTCACCCGGGCCGTCCGATCAGAATCGAAACGCTGTTTCGGTTGAGCACAAGTTGACAGAGTTCCCCGAGTGGACGCAAGTCCGTGAGGGCGTCCGGAAGCGCACACAGCACTAGTGCAAGGTCTGTTCGATTCGAAAGCAGAAAGTTGGGCAACGAAGTGCAACAAGATTCTACTGCGAGGCATGCAGCGAGGGCAATAGGCGGTAAGTTTGTGCACAGCAAGTGCTGTGGATCCTTCGCTAAGTATCTTTGTGTATGTCTAGCGTCTACCTTTGCAATCGTATTCGGCCGAACCACTACCCAGGGAACACCATGACATGCCACCAAATCTGGCATGTCATGTGGAAGAACGGACAAGAGCGTCCGCGCCCTCGTGTGGGCCGCGATATTCAGATGCGAGGTCTCGGAAAGAAGCGCGGACGTGCTGACGGCGATGGAGATGGTAGCGACGACAGCGGTGCAGAGGAAGCGACGGAGTGGGTGGCGGCGGCAGCGGTGGAGAGGGCGGTCGTTCTAGCGGCGGCGAGGGCGATCATGCCAGCGGCGGCGAGGGTGGTCGTACCAGCGGCGGCGAGGGCGGTCGTGCCAGCGGCGGCGAGGGCGGTCGTGCCACCGGTGAGGAGGAAGCAGTGACAAAGAGTGAAGCTTTTCGTTACATAGCTAACCGGGTCAAAACTTTTCCGTTGCAATCATTGTTGACGTTACGCATAGCCAATACATTTTGTGTGAAGTCTGTTCAGATCCAGTAAAAAGGACATCTCCAACATGTATGATATACGCCCTGTCAGAATTCGTTGCTGCACTGTGGGTGCCTTTGACAACATGGAGGTGCATAGTGCTGCAAATAAGTTCGCAATCATTGTATCACCAGTCAGGTGATCTTCCCGCAGAACATAAAATCGTATCGTACTTTTCTCATCAAGTACAAATTTCTAGTATAGTCTGTTTTTAACAAGTAGTATATACAACATGCTGGGTTGTAGAAAGGAAGGGAATTTTCCGTAAGTGTGGAGGACCCGCAGGTTTTCTGGCTCGAAATACTCTCTTCGTGGCGCCACAAGCAGACCTGAACCCGGAGGCAATTGTTCAGCGCTGTGCGTGTAGACGTTGAGCAAAGAGTACAACATCCAAGTACAGTATCTAATTATGTGAAATTTATTTCAGGCACGAATTTGTATATACAGATGCTGTGTAGTAGGGGGTTTCAGAATTACAAAAATTCGCACAATCATTTTGGCGCCATATAACATGTCATTTCCGGGCCAAATGCCACGGCATTTGGCCACATATCGAAATGACCCACCTCCAGATGTGGGTGATTTCGCGAAATGGCATAAGGAAATCTGTTATCCGCCAGAAGATGTGGCCTCTCACTCGTCTTTTTCTCGTGCAGAGGAAACACGGAGCTAACCTTTGTGGGTTTCACTACTATTAATACAGGGCTGGAACTGGCGAAGCGAACCGCACAGTGGCCCAAGCCCTACTGACGCCACCCTGTCGCACGATCGATCTTGAGCGGTAAGATTTCTACTGCAAAAACTCTTGTTTGCCGCCAAAAGTCTAACAACCTGGTGGTGCATGCATTATGCCTGGTCTGACAGATCTTCGAGGTCCTGCGAAGGTTCTTCCCTCATAACAGTAATGAAGTGCAACTCGTCGATTGAATCGAGACTAAACCATCTTCGCAGAACGCAATAAAAACCGACAACCGGAGAAGGTGCCAGCACGCAACAAATGGTCGACTACATGAACCAAGATTGAACGACTGCTTCAAGACTCGAGCTAGCTATCCAAAATCCAGGTCGACTAGGTTCAGAACATAATTTATAGCAAATTCGTCTATCTGTTCGCGCGCATATGTACCGCAGGGTCTCGTGCAGCTCCTCTTCATCGTAAAGCATTTCATCCGGTCGTTAAAAGGAGATGGTCTTCGTCAAGCTCTTCTTTTAGCGTTGAAAGCGCTGTGAAGTTCACCTCAGAAATGAGGCACTACCGCTCGCTAATCTTCGGCATGGAAAGCGAAACTTGCTGCTCTCGGCTGCGTCCACGAGCCACTTGCTAGTCTTGATGGCATGCGTGAGCCACTTACTGATCTTGGCGGCGTCCACAGGCGGCACTTGCAGGTACACGAGCCGCTTGTTGGTCTTGGCGGCGTTCGCGAGCTTCCACGATCGCCATTCTGGTTAAATACAATATTGGACAGTTTTAGAATGATTATGATACCCCTTTTTGCAAAAACTTTCTTTGTCGCTGAAATACCATGTCATTTGGTCAGCAACAAATGCCATGTCATTTGACGGCAAATGAACGCTGCTTTTGTAATTCTGAAACCCCTAATCAAAACCTTGGAGTAGCATTTCCTTCGTAACAAGTTGGCCGACGAAGTCAACCGTGACTCTACGCTTCTTACCCTTCCCACACGGCGCCGGGGCAGTACTAAGATGTCATTTCGGACCTCACCTTGGATGTCCCGCTCTCGCTTGAGCCACTCTGTCTTACCCACGTCCCCGCGTGCTCCACCACTCGCGAAGAGGTGGAGACGTCTCTGCATAGCTACCAAAGATGGGGGGTAAAGTCCCGTCGTTCGGAAGCCGTTCACGGTGTTGGTAGATCGCGTTATTAGCGCAGAACGGTATGCTTTGCAAGCGATACCGATGGCTTCAGTCTTTGAGACCGTACAACTCGAGCTTGAGAGCAGCTTGGCGTGTAATGCCATCTTCACCATCGTCTTGAAAGGCTTGAACACGGCAACGTCCAACGGCTGGTACAAATGCGTTGCATTTGGCGGAAGTGCTACCAGCAGAATGCCATTTTCCGTGCATGCCGATACTTCACCTAAAATCAAATAGCCCGTCAAAATCGATAACCCAAAACTAATCGATTTTACCGGTAAATAACCAAACCCAATTAAACTTACCGATTCCCACATGCGTGGAGCTGTTGTCCAACACCAGCACTACAGGCCGTTGCACATTGTGCCTCGTCAGGTGTGCCGAAAAAGACTCCAGTCACAGCTTGAAGACGCGAGCATTACTAAACCCCGTAGGTGCCCCAGTCACGCTTGCGTAGTCAATAGAAATTGCAGCAATCTCGTCTCGGTAAATGCGCTGCCCAGGCAAAATGATGAGCGGGGGTACTGCGGTTCCGGTCGCATTCACTGCAGCAACCACTGTCATGTGGAAGTTAACCTTTGCTTCTTGAGTCCAAACCTTCGTAGAGCCTTTTACAGCAACCACCTTGCGCGTAGAAGCCTTAGGCATGAACGACGTTTCGTCCATATTGAAGATGCGGCTCTTATCGAGTCCCTTTTCTATGACGAGGTGTGCCATCGTATAAATTAGACCACGAACAGCTTCGTCTTGCACACTGTTGTGAACACGGGCGATCTGCTGAGCGATACGTGGGGTCAGGATAGGGTGTCGCCCTAGGAAACGACGGTACCAGCCAGTTGTCAGGGGCTTCCGGGGACTTGTGCGGCGAGTAGCCATGGGCTGGGTGGCTAGGTACACCTCATTGGCCTAGGCAATAATGCCGGAAGGACCAACCGGCACCCCAACCCGCTGCATCGCAGCAACCCATTCCACCAAGTCCAGCTCGAGCTCAATGGGTAGCGTCGGCTTTGTTCCACGCCGGCTACCCATGAGTGGCTTGCCTTCTCGTTGGTCGGCAGCCTTCTTGAACAGCGTCCGCACGGGAATCTTGGTCGTCCTCGAGACGAACGCATACTTCTCGCCTCTGCTAATGCTGCCAACAGATCGTCGGGCCTGTATGTTCCACCACGCCGCAGCGTGATGCTTTTGGGGCGCGGTCTTCACCTTCCACCATGGTCTTCCGTGCACTGAGTGGCTCTGAGCCACAAATTGAATACCTCTCTAAATGATACAGGCTGCTCAAATCGATTTTGGAAGCAACAAGTAAGCACTAAACTGGTTTTGAACAGCACATCCAATCAAAATACAGCAAAAGAAATTAAAGAGAGACGATTGGTTAAAATTGGGGACCATGCAAACAACTGGCATCGCGCACTAAAGTGGCAAATTAAGTTACTGGCTGTCAAGCCTGATACGGGTTTGCCAAGGTAAAACCTCGGCGGGTAGTAAAATATGTATGGAACACTCGGTTCCACTATTGTATATGGCGAACGACGCTACTCGTCGCTCCCAACACTCGACCACTCTAATCTCTTGGACTGGCCAGCAACAAACCCTCGGTTCAATGTACCTTAGGTTCGCTGACCAGCATCCCACAAGGCGAGCGTATCCAGACCCTGAGATAAGCTAGCTAGCCTTACCGAAGAGGACTTGACCCTTGGTGACTTGGGGGAAGACTGCTGATTTATTTATGTTGATCTATGGCTCTGAGAGCCTCTGTAGTCAATCCTATAGCTAGTCCTATACGTAAATACAAATATCCAGTGTGAACTGATCCCAGTTTGTGATCCCGTACCCGGCTCTATAAGACCGAGGGTACGAAACTGAAATGGGTACAAACGAGGGTTCGTTCCATCGGCCGGGAGTTTATTATACCCGGCCGAGACCTCGGTCATTATCGCACCTATGTCACTACCGCGCGGGGAATGAGATAGGCCAATCGGGTGGCGTTATCGCCTTTCACCGAAAGGCACAACGTCGGTAATCGGGTGACCGAGCTGTGATCGCTTGGGCCCAAAACCCAACACCACAACTTCCCCCGCCTCGACGCAAGCTCCCGCAAGTAGTGCGCGTCGTGGCGCCTCTTGATCGTGCGCCTCTTGAACCACCTTTTCCCTGCTGGGGCAAGCTACGGCTGTCGCTCTTCACGTTCTCGACGCGTCTGGGGATGTTCGTTCGTTATCTTCTTTTGCTCTCGTGCCCCCAGAACATCTTCTGACACCTCTGTGTATATTCCACACCGTCGTACGCATTCTCAGGGAGTCGATCAACCATCGTCCGACAGTTTAGGCTCCGCAGGCCTGCTCTTCGGTTGCCAACTTCTGCGCATCCGACCACTAACGGGGCCTCGGAGAGGCTATCCAAGCCTCGGCTGCTGTCGGTCGAGACCAAGCGAGGCACGATGAGAACGATGAGGAAGCCACCGAGGGTTCTTCACGTCGCACTCCGGTTCCGGCAGCGGGTGAATAACTTGCGACCTCCAATAAGGGGTACCTGATCCGGTCGTTTTGGCTCGCATCGTGTCTGCGGCAGAGATCTAGGCCTCGGTCCCGCTATTTTCGACTTTTCCATTCATCCTTTAACCTGTTTCCACGCCGTCCTAAGCTTGTAGTCTTTCGCTAGGGCAATTCTTGAGCTTGGGCAATTCCATTTCATCCAATTCCACTCGAAAATCGTTCACGTCACATGTAAATATGCAATTCGATACAGTAGTAGTTTTCGTCTGTCACCACGGGCTGCATAACCCCGCAGGCAGTTGAATCGTCGATCCGACATTGCAACCGAGCCTCGCAAGAGACCTGACTGCTCTCAAGGGTCGGTGACATGCAATTCCGATACAGTAGTAAATTTCGTCTGTTACTACGGGCTGTATCGACCCCGTAGGTAGTTCAATCATCGGTTGCACTTCCAACCAGTCCTCATCATCGCCTTAGACCATCTGCAACCGTCGCTCGCTACGCTACGCATATAGGTAGTGATACTAGCTCACCACACAAAATCGATGGTAGTTTCCATGTCGGCACATCAAACCCGACCTTTTTCACTTTGAACTCTCGGATGGCACCTCTAGTGCTCGTCGACCGCGGGAATCGGTCGCCGAAGATGTCCTCCACTTCGTACTCGTCGGCTAGTCGGTCCGGATCCCAACTATCTTCAGACCACAACTCTTTGTCAACACTACGGGTGCTTAACCGAACCCTCGGTCGGTCTCCAAATTCATTCACGACCTTGATTCGGGACATATGCATCTCGGGAAAAGCATACTTCCGATTCTGTCTGGTAATTCCAACTCGAATGCGAATTCTTCGATCTTGTTCTTGACTCTGAATATTTCTTGCCATCGGTTAGCTAATTTCTTTGTCAATCTCGACTTGACGCGCTTCATGTACAACCATACTTTACCCCAATGGAGAGGAAATCTCGGTGCTTCCACTGGAGCATCAGGTGTTGCCCCTGTCTCCGCTCGTGACTCCTCCGAGGTTTCGTTGTCACCAATGTTCGGTGCTACTACTCGCGACTCGACCGATGTCTCATTTTTACCACCGTTCGGTACTGCCACTCCCTCGCGGCGGCTCCACGACTCATTGTGCCCCTTTGCTCTCCGAGCCATATCGACGCCTTGGTATTCCATCGGCATTTCCCATGCAATGGCTTGCTGACGGTTTGCTTCTCGGCGTTCGGTGCCCCACCGACGATTCATTCCGAGGAGATACATCGCGTCGTCCGCGCTCAGCCCAGCCTTGTCGTCCATCTTCCTCGCGTATCTGGCTGAGCGTAGCTCTTCATCTGGGGCGGTGGAGATCCATTGACGGTGCTCTCCGTGTATAACCACAAAGTCTACACCTTCTGCATTAGGCGTACCGAATTTTGCAGCGGGGGCCGATTGCTCGTCTCCTGCTTCATTCTGGACCTCTGTGGGCACATCGCGCTTCGCCTCGTTAAGCCCCGTCATCTCGGCCTACGACCGAGGCTTATCCGCAAATCGGACTCGTTTCTTCCTTGCGATTGCTTACTGTCTGGTCGTTACCGTTATGTAATCCGGTACATCCCTAACGAAATCGAGAAAATATTTGTCGCGAAGCGTTTCATGAGCCACCAGAGCTCGGGCAAAGCTGGTCGTCGGGTTCTCTTCAGGCGTGGCATTTCTGCTTAGACTTCGTAGGTGACATCTCCGATCTGGTTCAGTTCGACTAATTCCGATTTCCTGGTCTCGGTCGATATCACACTGGATTCTTTACTCCTTAGAGTCTCGCTAGCCAAAGTCCAGCCGCGGTGTTGAGCTCTCGGGTCACGTGCATATATTTCAGTGACCGAAGCTTGATCGAGAGGTTTGGGTGATCATTCAGCTGAGGCGTCAGAGATTCTATAAGACAGATAGTGACTGCTGGATTGCGAGTCTCGGGTCTCCCACAATGACTAAATCCTCGGCTCCATGCTCGAGTGCCGTCGATACTCCGTTGTTCATTCCGGCATACTCAGCGAGGTTTACTGTGGTAGTCTCGAGATAAGCACTCACAGCCGTCACTACAGTCCATTCAGACAATTTCGACAGAATCCACGAGCAATTATCATACCTGCCGTTTCTTTTGATCTTGGCCGAGCCGTCAAAAGACATCAGAAAGCCGTCGTAAAACCTCGGTAGGCAGGTGTACAGCAAATGGAGATCACATTCTTGTACATCAATATCGCACACTGGTAAAAGAGCATTCCCACTCGACATCATGATCGTCTCGTGCCATTTCAGCACTTCAACGAGATCTTGTTGTCGACGAGCGGTAACGCTCGGGCTCAGAACATTCGGTTCTGAGTAGTCTATCACCGTCTCCGAGGCTTCGGTTAAGTCCTACGAGAACGCCAATTCGTGCGCGTGGTCTGTAAGATCAATCGTGTTCGCCAAATGCTCGGACGTATCATTTTCGTCATCATCATCAAAAGAACCATCCCCAGAGGTAATGTGGTACATCACAACCACGAATGCCGCTTTCAACTGAGCATCCGGGTCATCACCGTCACCGCTCGTTTGACCAGCGGCAGATCCGTCAGAAGCCTCGGATGTTGCTGAATTGGTGTCCTCGTTGGACGAGTCATCGCTGGCAGACCCGTCCGATGGTCGGAGCGTCACCGTTATGATGGGTCGGTCTCGCCGTTTCGACTCCTCGGTGTTAGCACCAACATATGACATTTGGTTGGAATCATCGGACGGGCGAGACAGTTTGCCGCGAGGAGCAGATAGTCTCGTCGTTCCACCACGGGAGGCTGTTTCGCTATCCTTCGTCCGTATATCTGGCATTCACGCTTGAAATAACCCTCATCTTGACACTCTGCATACGACAATGCCCGCCATTCTTCATACTTGGCCGAGCTCAGCCGGGTGTACCCCTTCGTCGCGGAAGGTCGCCTTTCTGTACCCATAGCAGTACAGGCTCGTGTTTCGCGCAATAAGCAACCGTCGGTGAGACGTTTGTTAACCGAACCACCGACGGCTGCCCCCGTCGGAACCTCGTTACGGTCGGCACTAGGCTCCCGACCCGTCGGATCCACACCTCATGAGTGGTCTTCGTCGGGGTAACTTGAATTTTCCCACTCGCGCCCATTGATCGTCAGATTCTCGGTCGAGACTCCAATCACTTGCATGCTGTATAGCTCTTCTTCTTCAGTGCTCTGTGACCTTGGCGACCACTCGGTCGATGCATGCCCGCCGTCTGAGTATTATAGGTCATCATCGACCTGTCATCCGAGTACTCTTCAGAGCATCAGTCATCATCGACCGAGTAAGATTCGTCGTCCGAGTACTCGTCAGAGCATCGGTCATCATCGCCAGAGTAATATTCTGAGGCATAGTTCTCGGTGTCGTCACATCCGCTACTCTGTGTCTCTGAGTACCCTCTGCGCAAATCGACCGATCTTTTCACATTCAGTGCGGCTACCATACGCGTCAACGTGTTCGTAAGCGTAACTCTCGCTCAGTACTGACTTTCATTCCGACAGCGATTATCGTTTAGGTAACGATCATAGCGGCGACGACTGTCTTCTCGGTTTCGTCGGTCTCGGCGATAACTATCCCGTGAATTATCGGAGCGCCCAATTTCGCGTCGGTGTCCATCTTCGTGACTCCGAGTACGTCGGACCGGGGTCTCACGTCTCGAATTTCGTTCGCGGCGACGAAGAATGTCATTAATCATGCCCTCCAGGTCGTGAATGTCCTTGACACGGACATGACCCAAGCATTCCTCCAACCCTCGGTCCTCGCACGAATCGAGAAAATGCTCGATATGGTCCTTGGCTTCGCGCCTACCGTGTTCAAACTGCACTCCAGCGTCGCGAGCATAACCGTTTAGTCGGTTGAGGTAGTCGCAGACATGCTCGTTTTCTTCTCGCTTTGCCAAGAAGTACCGAGTCTTTGCTGACTGGTTAAAACGGGAGCAGTAGTACTTGACGAACGCGTCGGTCAACAAATTTCACGTACTCCTTGTCTTGCGCGGGAGCTGTCGGTACCAGTACAGAGTCCCGTCCTGGAGACTCAGCTCAAACACCATGCACCATTCGTTGGGCGACGTGCGCGTCCCTTTGATCTCATAGATGAAAGCTCGGAGCCACTGCATGGCCTTTTCGACATTATCGCGGAGTCCAAAGTACGGCTTGATATTGCCGAGGGCAGATGTGTGACAATTTTAGGTCTCGGTGTCATGCTCCCGTTCTCCATAAAGCCAAACTCTCGGATTTGGCGCGCACACTATCTCGCTAGATCACCCCGTGGTCTTCAACGTCGAACGAACCTTCGTCAGACGAGTCATCACGAAGATTGTAATATCGACAAGGCGTCCGATCTACTTCCAGACACCAGCCGAGGACTCTATTGGCGGCAGGGGTATACCTATTAAGAGGAGGCCGGCCCCCACTCGACCGAGGATTCGCATCCTCGGCTATCACCGACGACCGCATATCGTTGGCTCCATCTTGATTGTCCCCGTGAGCTGGTTCGAGACCAGCCACTCGTCCAATTCCTCGGTGAGGTTTCGCGCGAGCGACCTCACCCCTCCGCTGCGTCCTGCGGATACCACAGCGGCTTCCAAAAGCTCCAACATCGCTGCCGTCTCTTCCAGGTTATCTTCTTCATCTTCTTCATTGGCATCAGAGTAGTACATCTGCTCGTCAAATTCGTCCGAACTCTCGTTGGCCGGCACCAATGTACTTAACGTCGTGAACGGCGAACTGGAGCGCATCGAACCCTCGGTGCGCGTCCGACTTGACTTCATCGGCGTTTCCCCGCTGACTTCACTCGTTCCGCCATTTCTCCCTTCTTCTCTCCTTTCTTCCCTTGAATGCTCGTTAGGGTAAAACCAAGATACAACCAAGATACACAGAAAGTCACTCCCAATCCCGGGTCGCGGCACCAGTTGTCGTGTAGGATCACGCAGAAATTCTCACTACCAAATGGTATGAGTCCCACCAACAACACTCGCTTCCCCTTGTCAGGTCAACGAGCGTTGGATCAAACCTGAAGACCAGGAACGATCCCTTACGCCGGGTTGGATGTGAACCCTCTGTACACCTAGGTTGCATTAGGTCAACCCAATAACCTGTACCACTAGCCACGAGCGAGGGCTAGTATGCAATATTGCGCTTTCGCGCGAACCCCGCATCCCTCAGAAGGAAGTGTATTGGATGTCAAACCTGATACGGGTTTGCCAAGGTAAAACCTCGGCGGGTAGTAAAATATGTATGGAACACTCGGTTCCACTATTGTATATGGCGAACGACGCTACTCGTCGCTCCCAACACTCGACCACTCTAATCTCTTGGACTGGCCAGCAACAAACCCTCGGTTCAATGTACCTTAGGTTCGCTGACCAGCATCCCACAAGGCGAGCGTATCCAGACCCTGAGATAAGCTAGCTAGCCTTACCGAAGAGGACTTGACCCTTGGTGACTTGGGGGAAGACTGCTGATTTATTTATGTTGATCTATGGCTCTGAGAGCCTCTGTAGTCAATCCTATAGCTAGTCCTATACGTAAATACAAATATCCAGTGTGAACTGATCCCAGTTTGTGATCCCGTACCCGGCTCTATAAGACCGAGGGTACGAAACTGAAATGGGTACAAACGAGGGTTCGTTCCATCGGCCGGGAGTTTATTATACCCGGCCGAGACCTCGGTCATTATCGCACCTATGTCACTACCGCGCGGGGATGAGATAGGCCAATCGGGTGGCGTTATCGCCTTTCACCGAAAGGCACAACGTCGGTAATCGGGTGACCGAGCTGTGATCGCTTGGGCCCAAAACCCAACACCACACTTACATTTGTTCCTGCAGGCTTCACGACTTTTAAAAGAGCGGTGCCAGACTTGAACGACTGCCTGGGATAGTATGCAAAGCCACCTGATGCGTCAGACGTTCACCACATCGACGGGCTGTCCTATATGCGCAGCACAATAGGATTTAGCCAGTCATACCGATAGCATTGCTTTTAAGGACCCTACAACTCGAACCGACACGAGTTGAGCATACAACGTCAATCTCACCATTTGTCCTGAACATCTTGGAACCTGCAACACCCACAAACACGTATAGATGAGTTGCATTTCGCGGGAATCCTACAGCACACCGCCCTGTTCCAAGCATGTCAATATTCCATCTAAAATAAAATACCCTGTCAAACAAAAAGATGATTTAGAAAAGTTAACAGCTTAGTGGAAAACCAGCTATCTCTGAGTTTGGTCAAAATAGATAGACACACAATTTCAAATGAGAGGGCTCGTCCTGGGTGGTAGTCTCATTCGCATGGGGTGCTCGCAACCCGCACATGAGCACACAGGTCTCACCAGTGCAGTATCGTTCTAGCGTTGGCAACAGGTCTTCGAAGCTGACGTCGATCCACGTCGCAGCTTGATGCCTGGGGGCGCGCGGCCTTCTTCGACTTCCTCCTTGGTCTTTTGCTCGCTGGCTCACAGAGAATAGCTCCTAAAACGATATCCGTGTGTGGCGTATTATCGGCCACCTAAGGTTTCATACAAAAGTCAAGATGTCATGGGTTCTACTTGCCTAGACAATCTTGTATTTCCGGCCGATTTGCCCTTACAAAAGCAAGTAAATTAAATACCTATCCAAGTACCATTGCATGCCTTCCTCTTCTTGCAGGCTTCTTGACATGCAGTCGCATCACACAAGCTGCATGCTTAAGGACCGGCCTTGATGTCGTTGGTCACGAACTAGCGCTGCTGCGTGCAGAGTCCCCAAGACGGACGCACACCGGAAGGACAACCGTTGGCTGAGCGTTGCCTTCGAGGCTCCTCGAACCGCGAGGGGCGCCTTCTCAGCCTCCCAATGCTTCATGGGCTGCCGTATCAGTGTCCATCATGGACACCCAGCACTAGCAGCTTGGTCAGGCCCTGTACAACTTGGCCAGCAGCGTTGCGGGTAAACACTAGTATGCGATTCCAGATCTGGGCTGGGAAGTTACGCAGCTTCATCTCATCTCCAGAATCATGATGTTGTCTGGATGCTTCTTGGCCCTGGAGGATCGACCTGGGCGCGGAGACGATAGCAGACTACCGATACGGATGCGAACTCGATGCCACGAGCTGAGACGCCCGCAGCTTCTTCCTCGCGACGCACCCTGCCCCGTCGTCAGCCCCTCAACAACCCTTGTTCTACCGCAGCTAATAAGTACACGAGCATGGGGCCGAGGCGGCAGGACACCTTGCCACGCTCCGTACGGCAGCCCTAATAGCATGGTACGCTTCCTACTATACGCCCCCTTTCCATGAGCTGCATTCCGCGCTTGTACAACCCAGCTTGCTTACCGTGGCTGCCGTCATGGACCTGGTCCAGTGTTTGCTAGTGTCCTGCAAAGTCAAAATGGCGCCTACATGCTTGCGCCGCACCTCAATCGAAAGAGAAAATCACGCCATTCGAACGGACTCCTCTATCCAATCAAATCATTGGTTTTAGACTCGTCATCCGTTTTGTAAGCGGTCCCCTTAATATAGGGTTGGCTCAGCCGGAGATATGCCACACACGGACACTGGATGATCAGATCGGTTTTTGATGTAAAAGTAAGCACTAAAGTGGTGCTGAAGAGCATATCCAATCAGAATGCTGAAAATCTAATTTGAGAGATAGGATTGGTTTAAAGTCTACACCGTGCAAACAACTGGCGCACTAAAGTGGCAAATTAAGTAAATTTTACTTCGGGTACTTTTATTTTAAAAATAGTAGCACTACGTCGTTAGTACCTTCTAAAATCATTAATATATGTACTTCGAAAAATAAACTGATCCATATTAATACGAAGTAGTACTTCGAAGTACTACGTAGTATTAATAACTGTTGATCTTTTGTTTTAACTTTTTGTGTGAAGCGAGTGGTTACAAACAGCAAGCTAACAAAATACGCCAAGGCCTTCTGCCGGCACGCAGGTCAGCTTGCCATACGAGTTACTGTAGTATCGTCATCTCCACTATGGAATCTCCATCTTAGATCTTAGCGAGTTATTTCCCTTCCGCACCCAGGTGCCATCGACACTTACAACTTGAGCGCCTTCTTGATGATGCGATCCTGCTCGATCTGGTGCACAGCGTTGTAGCCGGTGGCCGGGGCCGCGGCGGCCGCACGGCCAATGAACGCGGGCCGACGAGAGTCGCTGTTCAGCTGCGTCAACGCCGTCTCAAAGCGCGGCGACACGTACGTCCAGAAACCCATGTTCTGCGGCTCCTCCTGGACCCACTTGATATCGGCGTTCGGGTAGCGAGCGGCCTGCTCCGCCACCTTGTCGAACGGGAACGGCGCGATCTGCTCCACACGCACGATCGCCACGTCCTGGATGTCCTTCTCGTCACGCTCCTGGGCCAGCTCGTAGTAGATCTTGCCCGAGCAAAAGACCACACGTTTCACCAGGTCGTCCTCCACCAGCTTCTCCGGTGCGACTTCCGGGATCAAGCGCTGAAACCGTGTGCCTTCAGCCATGTCCTCCAGCTTCGACGACGCCTGGCGCAGACGCAGCAGGTGCTTCGGCTGCACTGAGATAAGGGGTTTGCGGAAATCACGGTGGATCTGGCGACGCAGCACGTGGAAGTACTGAGCCGGAGTAGAGCAGTACACCACCTGCCAATTCGTGTGCTGGATCTGCATGCGGTTCTCCTCGTCCATGAGCGGCACGACGTTCGGGTCGTCGTCTGTCTGCTGCAGGTAGCGCTCAACGCGGCACGACGAGTGCTCAGCGCCCTGCCCCTCGTAACCGTGGGGCAGCAGCATCACAAGGCCAGACTGACGCATCCACTTGTCCTCACCAGCACTCAGGAACTGGTCGATCATGATCGCGCGCCGTTGGCAAAGTCACCGAACTGAGCCTCCCACATCACCAGTGCGTTGGGGTTTTCCAGCGAGTAACCAAGCTCAAAGCCAAGCACACCGAACTCAGAGAGCGAACTGTTCGACGCCACGAACTCGGCCTGCGTGTCTGGCACGGTGTCACCACCAGGGGTCTTGTACTCCAGCGGAGCCGACGGGATCGTCTTTGTGGCCAAATGGTTCAAAGGCACGTACTCCTGGTTGGTCTCCTGGTCATGTAGGACAGAGTGACGGTGGCTGAACGTACCACGCTCCACATCCTGGCCACTAATACGCACGTGGTTGCCCTCAAGCAACAGCGTACCCCAGGCAAGAGCCTCAGCGGTACCCCAGTCGATGCCCTCGCCCGACTCGAGCGTGTTCTTCTTGGCCGTCATAATACGATCAAGCTGGCGGTTGACCTTGAAGCCCGGGTTAATCGTGCTAATCTTCTCACCCACGTGCTTGAGCACGTTCACGTGCACACCCGTGCGGCGAATGCGCGACTGTTGGTTGGGGCTCTTGAACGAGTCCCAGCGATTAGCAAGCCAATCGCTCTTCTTCGTGTCTTCCCACTTCTCCGTCTCCTCGAAGGTCGTCTGAAAGAAGTTCCAGACCTTCGACACAACGGCGTCGCACTCTTCCTTAGTGGCGGAACCAGCAGCCACCTGCTGGTCAACGTAAGTGTCGAGCACTGACTTCATTTGGCCGATCTTCTTATACATGAGCGGCTGGGTGAAGAACGGGTTGTCCACTTCGTTGTGGCCGAAGCGACGGTAGCACGTCAGGTTGATGATCACGTCCGAGCGCCACTTCTGGCGCCACTCCGCCGCGAACTCGAACACCTTCACCACCGACACCGGGTCGTCGCCGTTCACGTGCAGAATAGGCACATCCATAGCCTTGCCCAGGTCCGTGCAGTACTGCGAAGAGCGCGAGTTCTTCGGGTCCGTCGTAAAACCGATCTGGTTGTTCACCACCACGTGAACGGTACCGCCCGTGTCGTAGTTCTCTAGTCCGACAGGTGCATGGTCTCGTAGACGACACCCTGGCCGCTAAAGGCAGCGTCACCGTGCAGCAGCAACGGCATCACCTTCTTCTCAGCCTCGTCGTCGTTGCCAAGGTAGAACTGTTTGGCGCGAACCTTGCCGACTACTACGGGGTCAACAGCCTCCAAATGCGATGGGTTGGCCACCAACGAAAGGTGCACCTGACGGCCATCCGGGTACGTGCGGTCGTACGACGTACCCAAGTGATACTTGACATCTCCAGAGTTCGACCAGTCCTCTACATCCCGGTCGTTGTAAGACTCCACGTCAATGTGCGTGCCTTGGAACTCCTTGAAAATCTGCTGAATGGGCTTGCGGATCACGTTCGACAGCACGTTGAGACGGCCACGATGAGGCATGCCGATCACCAGGTGCTCCATGCCGAGCTCCGTGCCGCGGTCAATCATGAACTTGAGGCCAGGAATGAGACTCTCGGCGCCGTCCAACCCGAAACGCTTGGTCGTGTTGTACTTGTTGCCCAGGAAGCGCTCGAAGACGACCGAGAAGGCCAAGCGCTCCAGAATGTGCATCTTCTTCTCCTTGGACTCTTCGTCCTTCACCAGGTGCTCCATCTTGGCGCGGATCCAGTTGCACTGCTCGCGGTCCAGCATGTGCATGTATTGCTGCAAGTCACCCACCACCCACAAGGTTAGCACCACGTGCAGAACCTGTCAAGCATCATATCATCCACGCACCACTCCAATGGAACTGCAGTACGTCTCCTTGAGTCGCTGGATGATCTGGCCCAGCGTCATGCTGCTGCTTCCGTCCGCCAGTTCCTCCAGAAATCCCGACACTCCGGATGAGCTGCAAAAATCACAAACTCAGATCTCGTCCTTTTTGCCCAAATAATAAAAAGGAACACGCACAAGTTCTTGGGGATGGCGATCACGCGGTCCAGGTCCTTCTCCGAGAATCCGTACATCTCAATGTCCAGCTCCGGCAGCACCGGGCGCTCCTGCAGCCCCAAGGGGTCCAGATTAGCCGCCTCATGGCCGCGCACCTGATAGGCACGGATGAGGTAAGACAGCCCCAGTGCGTCGTTCTGCGCAGTGGACGCGGCGCCCCCACGGAGCGCACGGGCGTGACACCCTGTTGAATGGAAGGCGGAGGGATGAAGGCCCCCGGGACGCTACCGCTCTCGATCTGACGGAAGTAGACGTCCCACGACTTGTGCACGCTAAAAGTGTATACCAGAGTGTATACGGTTAGCGCAAAAGTGTATACTGCAAAAAGGTTGTTGCGGAGAGGTTTAGAAACGGATAGAAATGCCTACCTTGTCGGGTTACTCTTCCAGCTCGAGTACATCTCCTCCACGTAGGCGTTGTTGGTGCCCGTCATAAAGGTCTCACTCGGGTGCGGCGTGGACGAGAAGGCGCGCGTCCAGCGACCGGCCACGTCGCTCGGGAGGCGCGAAGGGGCCACACGCGCCGAGACGCTGGCACGCACACTGCGCTTCATGGCCTTGGCGAGCCACTGCTGCGTCATGATTTCTAACGGGGTCTTTCGCTCCTTGGGCCGCCGATGGGGAACTGAGGCTGAGGTCAGTCGCGATCTGTCATGTATGCTGGATGGTGGGTGGGACGGATGGCATGAAGGACAACTTGAGAGTGAGTATGCACCGCCCCTCCCTGTTTAGACGGCCCGCGATCAAACGAGCAGAGCCACACACGCAAAGGGCCGGTTTCTGCAACTTGAACTTTTGCGCTTTTGCACAATAGACGGAGCTGTTCTGTTTGGCGACTTTGCGCTTCGAGCAGTCGAGTGGTTGTTTTTGGCAGTGAGAAGAGAAAGAAGTGTGGAGGGAAGACGAAGGTGTTCCGAGGGGGTTTCGGGATCCCGAGGGTTGGAGCTTTGATCGCCGGATTTCGGCCAGCTTTTATGCGCGGTTTAACAAATTTGTGGTGGAGGAGGGTCCCCAAGGTCCAAACTGTCCCCAAACCGCAAAACGCAATGTCCCCAACTGTGACACGGCACTGTCACAATCAAGCAGGAAAGTCGTGATCGATCTGTAGCTTTTCATTTCTGAAGTTGTGCAGTTTCTGAAGTTTAAAAAACGGATACTATCCACTTCAACATTGGAGATGCTCAAGTGACAAAATGCCCAAGACGACGCGACTTTACAGATCACCGCGCAGCATTTCGCGAAGTCGGTCGTCGGCGAGCAGTTTCTGCAGACTCCAGTCGTCCACGTTGTTGCCTGCCGCCTTCCACGTCCAGAGCGTCCAGCCTCCTTCCGCCTGCTCGTGCACCTGGAGCTGCTCCGTCGCGAACGAGTAGAATAAGTCAGGCTTGTTGCGACGCATGTTGGACGTGGTGGCCACACTCCACTCGCCTAGAAACAAACGGTTGTGACCCACGCGCGCGTTCCACTTCTCCACGCGCGCTCGGTACTGCTGCTTGACGGCCACACTCACCAACTGTTCGTCCGACGTGTGCTCGTAGCCCCAGATAAAGTACGGGTGCCATTCGACCCACACGTTCGTGAACTGTGGTGCCTCCATGAAGCCTACCATCTCGTCGGGACTTTGTTTCTGCAGCATGGGCATGATGCTCAACACGCAGTCGCTTCCAGTCGACCGTACTGCTTGGTACGCGTCCTTGTAGTACTGGTACAGCACTCGCTCGTCCGTATTGCCACTCGGTTCATTGAGCAAACCAATACCGAGGAAGGCCTCGTCCAGTAAGTACCGGTTGGCGAGGAACCGTGCGACCTCGATGGTGTTGGCCACGTTCTCTGGGTATTGACTCCAGAACGAGTGCCCCGGACTTGCAGGTGACGAATGATCCGCACCATTTTGCGAACCTTTCGCGGCGTGTAAACTGATCAGCACCGCAACGTTGTGTTTCTTGGCCCAATTTCTAATGAGCTGGTCCAAGTACACGATCGTGCCGCGCGTGTAGGCCTCCCACTCGCGCTGGGTGGACGGGTCGTGCTTGTCGTAGCCCAGAATCCAAAAGCCCAGAGGCACGCGAACCGTGTTCAGTCCCGCCGCCGCGATCTGCTCGATGTCGTCTTCCGAGATGAAGTTCGCGTGGTGGTCGTTCAGCTTGGAGCGGGTGTTGTCTGGACTCGCCGCTTTCGTGATGGCCGTGTACTCGCCTGAGTTGGCAAAGCGGTCGTCGATTCCGTTCCAGAAAGCTGCATCTGCTGTCATCCAGTGCTCAGCCACCAACCAGCCACCGAGGTTCACACCTCTGCTTTTCACCAAACCACTGCGAATGCTTGGTTGGACGTGTGTAGATCCAGTCGCGGCATTCAATCGAGTGTCGTTGCTGGCGTCAGCAGCAGCACACGCTACCAACAGGGTGAACACCACGGAGATTCCGCGTCCAAGTTGCATTCTTCAACTGGTCCAGCTAGTTTAGCGTCAAGAGTTGGTTTCTCGAGTGGGTGTGAGAATGAGTTGTGGTGGATTGCTGTGGGGGTACTACGGTATTTGGGCGATGTCTTGTGGTTTTATCCCCGAATGAGGTCGTTCTGGTTCCACATAATCAGGTAATGTACTCAGTCACTTGGTAGACCACGCAGCGTGCTTCAACCAGCGAGTTTTCCCACTTTGATCCTTTTTCGTGGGTGTTTGCTGTCGTGTGCGTTGAAGAACGCGGCGGTCGCCGTACCATATTCCAACGCAAAAAAATGGCGCACGTCTAACATTATCAGATCGCTAGACCAAGGTGAACAAGTCCAAACGTTTTCCATGCTGCTCAAACTAGTTTGCGTCGCAAACTTTGCAAGTCCCAAATTGCGACGGTGTGACCATACTAAACGAGCTGTCGCGAGAGTTCTTTAAAAACCCTTTTTTGAAGTGCGTGCTGTGGGGCGTGTTTTTAGTCGCTTCACGCTAATGACGACGCAGATACCGACAGGAACGTGAAGTTCCCTGGTAATTGCGAGCACTATAGCCCATACAATGTATAGCCATTGATACTACTACATGTAGTATTTCTCCGCAGATCGAGTCATTTGCAGTGTCTTGTGTATGTGGTGTCTGAATCGCGTCATCGTCAAGAGTAGGAACCTAATGTCCGCTGTGGTGGATGAGTTTAATTCATGGTTACTATGGTGCATCAGTAAGGCCATTCAGTATCGACTTTGATGTCGCTCACCAGGATGGGGCGAAGTCTGCGGGCCTTAAGTCTTTTAACACCGATGATGAGGCAGATATTCATGGGGATGAAAAGTATCCCAACAACTAGCTGCATGATCCCGATCATCGTAATTGATGGAACCATACTTCCGCAGATTGCGCTGTACATGTTGAAGAACCCGTCGGCGATGAAAGTGCAGTACATGGTCTTCTCAAAATCGTTGACATACTTGATGAGACTACTCTCGAGGTTGTTCTTAATGGTTTCAATTCTCCCCAAGAGGTCGGTTGTGTTGGTTTTGAATTCGTGCGTGAAGTCAACGACGTCTGTAACATTCTGCTGGAGCTGGTTCACGAAGTCGTGTACGCTGTTCTTGATACTCGCCACGTCGACAAGAACATGAAATTGCTCTCCCATAAAAGCTGAGAACGCACACGGGTTTTTGTCATTCGTACAAGCAAATGGCTTGCCAAAGTCGCGATATGGGATTCCAGTACAGCCATCATTACGAGGCTTGTATCGGTTGATAATATAATCCACCGGAGTATATGCCGAGGACTCGTTGTTGTCCAACCAAGGTTGTAAGGCATTTTCCTTCGTGTATTCATCACTCAGTTTGCAGTACACGGTATCTTGAGAAGCGTAAGTGTTGATAAACTGCACAATTTCGTCAAAACGAGTTTCGTTAAAAGCGAACGCAGTTTCATTTGTGCTGTTGATCGTCGCGGTGAAATTATCCAGGGCAGAAAAGTCGAGCATTGAGCCCAATTCAAATTTTGGAAACTTAATGCCGCCCCGAGCGAATGCTAGTTGGCTCGACAGATTGAACACGTCCAGCAGCGATTCATTTTGAAAGCACGCGTCGACAGCCCTCGCTGACTTACCCAGAGGCACAGTCCAGTTGCTCGAAAATATGAGTGCCATCTCGCATGCGTCTTCGAGTACGATTCCTAGTGCAAGAACGACGGCACTGGTGACGAAAACGATAAAGAGTACGATGAAGCCGAAAAGATAGGCAATGTGCATGATGTTGACAAGCGGTTTCTGTGTAGTGAGACCGGATACGATGCCCACAATGCCCAAAGCAATAACCCCACCAGCAAAATAAAAGAGATTCATGATGACAAATCCAAATTGATCTCGAAAAGTTTGAAACGTGTCGTCATAGTTGTTGACCTTGTCGTGGATGTGATCAAGCGTAGCAATGAGGTCGTTTGCGGTCTGAACTTTCGAGCTCACAGCATCACGGACAGTGTCTACAACACTGATGAGCTTCTGGTTTAACTGTGATCGGACAGTTATCAACTGCTGTACACCCGGTTCTGCCTTTTCCTCAATTTCATCGGAGGCTCGATCAGTTTCCATGCCCATCGTTGTGCACACGTCACAAGGAAGACATATTTCGCCATTTGTACCGGTATATGTCTCTGTGGACTGGTCTACATCAACTGTACAACCGTCCGGTAGCGTGCGGTTGGCAGCATTATCTCCAAACGCACGAAGCTTCCCAATAAGCGCGTTAACTCCTTCTTCGATGAAATCTGAACCGTTAAGCTCCTTAATGACAAGGGCTACCGAGGTGTCCACCTTGTCGCGAACATTTTGTAGCGGACTGCGAACACTCACGACCCAGTCACTGCCGTTCTCTAATGCACCTGATGTTGCGTTGAAAATATTGTCCACAGATCCAAGAATTGAGTTGCGGTACAGCAACGCAGCAGTAGACACCCCGACAACTCCGATCGCGAAGATTAAGAAGACGAAGACTGGCAACACCTTTTGCATGCGCGTGTAGCCCTGCTTGTGTGGGTATCGACCACCACAGCGATTGCAGCAGCAGCGGCAAATCAGGAAGAAGACCATTGACAATAAGCTCAACACACCCAAAACAATTCCGGGAAGCACGAAGCCGATGGTACCAGTAGCCCACTCCTTGACTTTGGTGGTGGCAATATTCTTGCTCATTGGGCTATCTGGATCTGCGTACACCCTAGCACGATTCGTATCTCCGTCCTCAATCGGAGCCCAATAGCAATTCGGTTGCACTTCGCAGAGTCCACTGCTGTAGGTTTCTTCGGTCTTATCCCGGGTCGATCTTGATACTGTTAATTGCACGCAGTCTCCTTTGTCGTTTTTGTAGGCGATATCGTCGGTGCTCGAGACAAAGCGAATGGAATTCTTGCCCAGCCCGTGCTCACATAGTGTAATCTTCAATGCCGCGATAAGATCAAGATAAAATTCGTCGGTTCCTCCTCGGAGCTGCTTGATCGCGTTGCTGAAATATGCGCCTACCCCACTCGCCTTAACGGCCGCTCTCTCCGTCACAATCGCAATTTCGTCAAGTCTTCGGTGAGCGGACTGCGCGTTGGCTGTACTAGTGAGCATCGCACTGTTTAGGAGATACTTGTTTTGAAAAGAAGCAGCCCGACTGAGATCACGCAGTATTGAGCTGAATTCGAGATATTGACCCGTGGCACTCGCTGTAGCAAGGAAGCACACAAGTAGTGAAGACACCAGAACTTGCCTGGGTGTGCCTATCGTTCTGGCACTTAAATTTCTCTGAGTCATTGTCACAAACCTAAACAAATGTTCGTAAGTCTTGCGAGCGTCAGCTTCTTGGCGGTGAATGCACTCGGGTGGAGAGAAATAATTATAAACGGAAGCGAAGAGCGATCGCAGACCGAAGACCTCGTCGGATTCATGCAACGAATTAGTTGACAAAGTATTTTGGAGCGCATAACCCTCATATGCACTACACATGAATTTCTATCTTTACGATTTTCTACTACGGCAAGGTCGATGTTTGGATTGAGAGCTCTCATGTTTTTGTTGGCGTAGTGATCAAATTATACGATACTGACAGAATGAAAAAGGTTTGTTCTTAATAAAGTTACCAATGTCTCGAATGTTGAAACAGCAGAAGAAGGCTACCGCCTCCAACACTGGTTACCACCTCTCTACTTGAACTTCATTTCAGTGTCCATGATGTGGCCATTGCCATGAGCCTTGAGTCGCTTGACGCCAATGATGAGGCACACATTGACGGCGATGAGGAAGATTCCGCAGAGAAACAACATGAGCGCGATCATCGTGATAGCAGGCATCAAGTCGCCACAAAGCGTATTGTAGATAGCCCAGAAGCCGTCAGCTATGAACTTGCAGTACATGGCCTCCTCGAATTCGCCCACGTATTTGATAAGGTTGCTGTTGAGATCGATCTTGATGTCCTTGATGGCGGTGTCAAACGTTTTGGTCTTTGTTGAGAAGTCGGTTGTGGAGGTAGTCACGCCGTTGACGTCTTTATGGAGATTGTCCACGAAGTTTTTGCAGTTGCCATATTGAAGAGCAATTGGAACTGTTCTCCCATGAACACAGAGAAAAAACACGAGCTGGAGACACACGTAAATGCCTTGCCGTTACCTCCAGTGCCGGGGCAGGACGTATCGAAATCGTCGTAGTGTGCCTTGATGTAATCGATAGCAGTTCCCGACTTGGCGTCACCATTAGTTGTCCAAGGATTCAGGATTTTCGCGACTGTGTCGTACTGCGCGCCTGTAATTTGGCATGTTCCGGTGGACTGAATGGCGTATGAGTTGAAAGTGTCCAAAGCAGTGGTGAAGTCAGAGTTGAGCGTGGGGCTAAACGAATCTGTGGTGACCTTATCCATGTCAGTAGAAAAGGTGGTCAACTGAGAGAAGTCAAGCACCGATTCCATGTCAAGATCCGGGAACTCAATTCCACCTCGAGCGAAACTGAGCTTGTCCGACAGGTTGAACACTTCCATCAGCGACTCGTTCTGGAAGCAGGCGTCCAGAGCTTTCGCAGAGTCACCAAGCGGCACAGTCCAGTTAGTGGTGAAAATCATGGTCACTTCGCACGCGTCTCCCAGCACAACGCCAACTGCCAGCACGATGGCGCTAATAACGAACGTGATGAAAAGCGCAATGAAGCCGAGGAAGTAGGCGATGTGCATGATGTTGGCCAGCGCCTTCAGTGGCGTGAGGCCGAAGAGAATGCCGACGAAACCGATCACGATGACCACCAATGCAAGGGCAAATAAGGACATGATAGCGTAGCCCAGCATGTCCCGGTAGTCCTGGAACTTCTTGTCGTAGTCCTTCACGTCACCCTTCGTGTCGTCAACCGTACCCAGGAAATTATTGGCCGTTCCCACTTGGGTGCCCACCGAGCTTTGAACCGTGTCCGAGATATCTACGAGCTGGGAATTCAGCTCCTTCTTGACGTTGCTCAGTTCCTTCACGCCCGGCCCGGAGGTTTTGTCTACCTCACTTGCAGCCGTATTTGCCTTCGTACCGATCTCACTACACTCCGTGCATTCCAAACACGCATTTGGTTTCGTTGAATCGACTGTACAGCCCGTCGGGATCTTGCTCGTGCTGCCATAGGTTGTTCCGATCGCCCTGAGCTTGCCAGTGATATTGTCAAGGCCGCTATCGATGAAATCAGTATCAGCCAGCTTGGTCTTGACACTATCAGCCGAACTGTTCACCTGTGCAGCAATTTCCTCCATCGGAGTGCGAATTCTGACGATCCAGTCGCTCCCGTTATCCAAAATGCCCGACGTTGAATTGAACAAGTCATCCACAGCCGTAAGCATTGTGCCCCGGTAGAGAAATGCTGCAGCAGACACGACGACGACGCCAATGGCAAAGAGCAGGAAGAACAGCAGTGGCAAAAACTTCTGCATGCACGTGTATCCCTCCTCACGTGGGAAGCGACCGCCGCATCGGTTGCAGCAGCAGCGACAGATCAGGAAAAGACCATCGTCAACAGACTCAAAACGCCCAGCACGATGCCCGGAATCACGAAACCAATGATCCCTGTTAACCACTCCTTGATCTGGGCATCGGCAGCTGACGCATTCATGGTGCTATCTGCGTCCGCGTACACTTTCGCGCGAGTCGTGTCGCCAGGCAGGATTTCAGCCCAGTAGCAGTCTGGGTTGATCTCACACAGACCTTGGTCGTAGTTTGCTTTAACGTCGCTGTCGGTCAATTCCGTTATCGTGAGCTTGACAGGGTCGCCGTTGTCATCCTTGTAGGCTTTGTCATCACTGCAGCTCACATAGCGTATGGTGGGGCCCTTCTTGCTTTTCTTGACGTCTTGTTCGCACATGTAAATCTTGGCAGCAGTGATGAGGTCTTGGTAGAACTTGTCAGTTCCTTTTCGTAGCTGCTTGATCGCTTTGCGCACCGAAGCGCCCACTTCATTGGCCTTAGCAGATGCGTCCGCCTCAGTTGTATCAGTATCGAGTCGCCTGGTGGCAATAGCATAGTTGAATGGGTATCCTTGCTGCTGCTCGAACGTCTCTCGGCTGAATCCGCGCAACTTGGAAATCAGCTCAAGTGACTGCTCAGCCGCTTGTGTCGTGGCAACGCAGCTCAAAGCAAGCAACGACACTAATACCAGCTTAGTGGTCATACCTCTGGGCCCCATCGTCGCCAACCTGGAAAATAAATCCTGAAAAGCGTCGGTCTTGCTCGTTCACACTACCGAACGCGCCGAAGACAAAAGAGAATGAGGTGTCCCAAGCACGCAACTTGCTTTTGAAACTCGCCAAGATTGGGACGCAACGGAAAACTGCATTCCTGCAGCTCTGGTCGATCCAAAGCAGTTTTATTTAGCTACTGCCTGCGATGTGGAGTTGCTACACGCACAAATAGTTGTCGCTCCCAGTGCTTAGCCGTTGCAAAACACTTGGTGAGCTTTGAGTCTGAGATGCTGCTGGTGCGAAGATGAAGATGAGGGCGCCAAAATACCTCACAGCAGCTACTTGAAGGCAAATCGAATGCTCCTTCTGGTTAAACTATTATCATGCCTTTTCTCGGTCTTATCACCAAATGTAGCAAAAGTATCTGAAAACCGGATCAAAAGGCACAACTTCTTGAATAGCCCTTGACGAAGACGTCTGTACCCAAAGATAGGGTGAGTCAAAAATGGTTTGAAAAAGCTGCTTCTATCTGCTCAAGGTTGTTACTGCACGACCTCGTAGTTTCTGCTCGAAGCGGAGCGATGAGGCTTTCCACGCAATTGATCTACATACAACGCGACTAGATAGAGTTTTCACGACTGCTGCTGTGTCTGATCGGTGGAGCTACCAGTCTGCACTTGCTGTTGTTCCTGGTCACTGGAGCTGGCTGTGGAGATCGTAACGGAGGAGCTGCCACTGCTGGACGGGAAGAGGATCTCCTTGAGCTTGTCGTCACGCAACACTGCGCGCAGTGACCACATGTTGTCCCCCGTCTCGTCCTCGTAGATGCGCCAGCTCCAGTAGGTCCAACCGCCTCCTGCCTGGTCCACCACGTCCGTCTGAGCCTGAGCAAACTCGTAGAACAAGTCCTCGTCATCCTCAAACTTGCCATTGGTGGCGAAGCACCACTCGCCGATGAAGAGGCGATTGTGGCCGTCCACCAAGTTCCACGTGCTCACGCTGTTCTGGAAGTTGACTTTAACACTCGTGCTCACGAGGTCCTCATCCGACACGTCGTCGTAGCCCCAGACAAAGTACGGGTGCCACTCAACCCACACATTCGTGTACGCGGGTGCCAGCATGAAGTCCGTGAGTACAGTGGCGGATTGCTGGGACAGCAGTGGGGCCACCGTCAACACGCACTCGCTACCGGTTTCTCGGATGGCTGAGTATGCTCGTTCGTAGTAGTCGTACAGGACGTCCGTGGTTGTATCTCCATTGGGTTCGTTGAGCAGACCGAAGCCGAGAAAGGCTTCCTCGTCCTGGTACCTCTCGGCCAGGTACGAGACCATCGAGATGGTGTTGTTGACGTTCTCAGCGAACGACCCCCACAACTCTGAGCCGTACACACTAGGTGACGAATGGTCCGCTCCGTTCTGCGAACCTTTGGCTGCGTGGATGCTCAATAGCACCGCCACGTTGTACTTCTTTTGCCCAATCTGTGACCAGAAGGTCCAGGTACTTGAGGGTTCCGTTCGTGTAGACCTCCCACTCGGCTTTCCCCGACGGGTCATTGTGGTCGAAGCCTACGATCCAGTACCCGATGGGAACGCGCACAGTGTTGATACCCACGGCCGCGATTTCGGCGATGTCGCTCTCGTTAATGAAGGTCGAGTGGTGGTACTCGAGGTGCGACCGGATGGCGTCCGGATCGGTGGCTTGAGCGATGGCCGTGTATTCCCCTTGGGAGGCATTCACGGCCCCAGTCCAAAGTCGGCGGAACTGGTCATCCAGTTCTCGGCCACGAGCCACGAGCCGAGGTTCACGCCTTTGCTGGTCGTGGAGCCATTGCGGATACTGAACTGGACGTGGGTCGAAGTGGACGCTCCGACATTCGTGGACTCGGACGTATCGGAGCCTTCTTGGATCTGCACTGTGCCCACCAATTGCTGCACGGAGCTTGAGCTGTCCGAACTGTCGAAGGTGGTGGCCGAAGTGACAGCCAAAGCGAGCAGCAAATAAGAGAAGAAGCGCAACATGATGGTCGCGAGGCTGTAAATTGACAAGTGGCGTCATCGATGGCTGGACTCGTGTTGCATCCTTCTGGTCCATCGTGCACATCGATCATCGACGCAAGTGACAGATGGAGACATCCTCCTGGCGAAACTCTGTAGTCGTCGTCACGTCATTCATGAAAAGCGCAGCGTAGGATTTGCAAAGCATCCAAAAGATGGTCAAGAATCTTGACTCAAGATGACAGTCCGACCAGAATGGCCACTGATACAGATAGCCAGGGCTGCGCAGCCAGCTATCATCGATCACCAAAAGCTCCTCGACCACAACTTGGATGAAAAGGCAATCTATTTTCGGTGGTGCTTGTATCCTACATCATGTACTACGGCTGGCTACACCGAAAAACAGGCAATAAAACTAGTAGTTGTACGTCGCACTTGAGTTAGCTCTGCTGCGTCGAGCCGCCCGAGAAGAAGATGGTCTTGAGTCGGTCGTCACGCAACACACTGCGCAGTGACCAAGCGTTGAAGCCGGACTCGTCACCGTAGAGCCGCCAGCTCCAGAAGGTGAAGCCGGCGCCAGTCTGGTACATGACGTCCACCATGGCCTGGCAGAACTCGTAGTAGCCCTCCTGATCGTCGCCGAACTTGCCGGCCGTGGCGAAGCTCCACTCGCCGATGAAGAGGCGGTTGTGGTTCTCTCGCGCGTTCCACTGGCTCACGCTGTTCTGGAAGTTGACCTTGACGGCCGTGTTGGTCAGGTCGTAGTCGCTCGTGTTCTCGTAGCCCCACACGAAGTACGGGTGCCACTCAACCCACACGTTGGTGTAGCTCGGCGCCTGCATAAAGTCCGTCATGACGTCGGGCGACTGCTTATAGAGTAGCGGAGCCACACTCAACACGCAGTCGGAGCCCGTCTCTCTGATGGCCGCGTAGGCCTGTTCGTAGTAGGCGTAGAGCTTGCCCTCGTCCGTGGACGCGTTGGGCTCGTTGAGCAGGCCGATGCCCAGGAACGCGTCCTCGTCCTTGTAGCGGTCGGCCAGGAACGTGACCATCGAGATCGTGTTGGCCATGTTCTCGTCGTACGCGCTCCAGTGCGACTTGCCCGGGTCGCACGGGGACGAGTGGTCGGCGCCGTTCTGCGAGCCCTTGGCGGCATGTGTGCTAATGAGCACGGCGACGTTGTGCGTCTTGGCCCAGTCCGTGATCAACAGGTCCAGGTACTTTAATGTGCCGTTCGAGAACTGTTCCCACGCTGCTTCGCCGGACGGGTCATTGTTGTCGAAGCCCACGATCCAATAGCCCACTGGCACGCGCACTGTGTTGATTCCGGCAGCCGCAATGTCGGCGATGTCGCTCTCGGTGATGAAGGTGCGGTGGTGGTAGTCCAAGTTGGAGCGGATCGTGTCAGGGTCCGACGCCATTGAGATTGCAGTGTACTCGCCCTTGCCGGCGTCGTCGTCGCTCACGCCCTTCCAGAAATCGGCGGCGCCGGTCATCCAGTGCTCTGCCACGAGCCACGAGCCGAGGTTCACACCGATACTGGAGACGTCGCCATTGCGGATGCTGTGCTGGATGTGGCTCTGTTGCTGGGTCGTACTGCTTTGACCTTGATTCGAGCCCGTTGTATTCACTTGGACCGTCGTATCGTACTGGGAGACGTCGTCCGTAGCTGCGACCCGGGCCACCGTGTTGGCGCCATATTCACTGCCTAGTGTCGTGAAGGTCGTGGCGGTCGTCGATGTCGCCGAAAACACGGCCAGCGTGGCAGTCAGGCATGCAAGTCGACGAAGCATGGTGAAGTGTTCGTGGAGAAGCAAATTGCGTTGTGAGAGTGAGGCCTCCGCTGTTCGAACGCGACGGCCATCGAGTTGAAGCGCTCGCCGACTACTACATGTAACGTGGCGTGGGATCGCCTCCGACAGAGGTGGATACTGAAACGACAAATACTAGAGCCATGTCTTCCTGATGCACCGCCGTTATCTCATCGTTCACGTTTCACCAGTTTTTCATTGTCCGAACACTACGAAAGCAGATGGCGGCTGATTGAGGCGTCGGCCTTCCGGTCAAGACTCCTTGACTCTAGACTTGAGACGGGTGTATAATAATGGTGCGGAATGGGCCTACTTCAGAGTGATTTTAGAGTGAGTTGAGCATCGTTCAGGTCGTACCACGAGTCTAGCTTTTCAATGAAAAGTTTTCAAAAGCTTATCAATTACTCGTCAAGCGTGTCAAAGTTCGAAGATGCGGTGCCTGCGACTCCATCCATCTGCTCATGGATGTCCACATCAAAATGCCATACAGTAGCTGGACTTGCGTGACGGGATCGCTGGATTCATCAGCGACTAGTGCTGCCATCTGCCTCCCACGAGTGTTCCAACGGACTCAAACGTCAGAGGCGAACGCTGTTGACCAGAGCAGCACGTGCCCTGAATCAGAAGTACTTGTTGGACAGAGCTCGGACGTTCAGAAGGGTACGCTGCTAGTTTGGCACTGCCGCTCATTTCGGTCTTTCGAGCGACAAGTAGGAAACTGCTGTGCTCGACTCGGTCACCTCATCTACAAGCGTCGTTACGGCACGCACTGCGAAATCTAGCTCAATTAATGGGCTACCACTGACCGCAACTATTTGAGCGATCCCAAATTCCAAACTTTGGCGAGCCAAGCAAAGACAAAATGAGAGCACAGTACAATGTACAGTAACGCTATATCCAGGGCCCTATTATAATAGACCGAAGTTCAGAATCGTAGGCACGTGAGGTGGGTACGATAAAGCGTCTCAGCTTATCTTCAGCAGAACGGAGGCATGTGCGGTCCTCATCGGTGCAAACTGAAACAGAAAGCAGCAGACCGACTTCATTAACGAGTCAACATATTACATGTAGTAGCCCAGAGAACTACAGCATGAAACACAACGCATACTGCGTGTACCAGAGTTGGGGTGATGAGCTGCAGCTTTGACATGAACGCTCGATTCGTAGGGACTACAGCCTTAAAGTGCACGCAACTGCTGAAATACAACCACGAAGATCTCTTCACACGGCTCAAGCTCCTCACGAGTGTACGTTTGCTCCATGAGCGAGTTGAGATTCTCGACAGCATCCAGTAGGTTACGCTAAGAAGAAAATAAACATCGTACACGAAGCGTATAGTCGGTTAGTCATCAGGCTTGACAACAAGGAACTACATATCCCCTCACCTGCACGGGCTTAAATAGGATCGTCTCGGTTGATGCATTGCGAAGGTAGAGATGGATGGTCTGCAGAATTTCCGGTAGGGTCTCGCGTAGCTGGTGGGAGACATTGGCCAGCACGTTGTTAACCTCAGTTGGTGCAGTAAACGCACACTGACGAAAGTCGAGCGCCGTGGCCTTTTGCGTCTGTTGCACGTGTGCGATCTGCTTCATCAGTGCAAGTAGTGACTGACCCAACTGCTGCAGTACAATTTCGATGAAGCCTGTGCAGCTTTTCTTGAGTTCCTGCTCCAACTCCTTCTTCACATCTGCCGTCGTCTCCTGGATCTGCGGAATACCGCGAGTGAACAGACCAACGATACCATTCGGTCCCGAGAATCGAAATAACGTCGACGCGTCAACCAGCAGTTCGTTCATAGCGTCCGCACTGCTCGTGAAGTCCAGCGCCTTGCTTGTTTGTGCGAACTGGATCTCAAAGGAGTAATCTGCTCCCGCAGCGTAAGTAAGTGCTTGACGAGAAAGAGCGAGCCATGCAGCCCACCCTGAATCGCCGTGATATCAGCGGAAGCCATTTTTAACGAAGCCGTGCAGAGCTGGATGGCATCTTGAGCCAATTCCTCGAAAATCTCCATCTGAAATGGCATTCAATTAGATGCAAAGAGAAACAATCAGTGCTCCCATTTCACAAGCGACGTCATTAAAGCAGCATGTTACCTTGACGAAGTGATACCCTTTTGATAGGCACATTAGCGTGTGCTCAAGCGACGGGTACCACGTGGCATACAGCGACGCATCGGCCTGTTCCGCTGCCACCAACTTGGCTGGATAATCTAGATCAGCGGGAGTAGACACGAAGCCTTCAATTTCATCGCGAATGTACTTCTGCATGCACAGAATGAGTCGTTCTTGTGCGTCTTGAATCATTCGGTGCATTACTGGCTCGGCATAGCCGACAAACGCTGCGCGTGGGGTAATTGCGGCCTCAATCACCTCACTTCGCAGCACCTGGATAACCTCACAAAGCACTTCTAGGTCCTTTTGGGCCAGAAATTGCGGCCGAACAGTGTTGTACAGTAGCCCGCTCAGCTGGAAGATGAGACGTCTAACAACGGAAAAAAGAATTCGCAGGTTAGTAGCAGCCACGCACGGCAAATTAAACCCAGTAAAATACGTACTCGAAGGCATTCTCGTTGTCATCGTCACTCTGGTCGTCTTCGCCCAGACCCACGTCGAGCCCCGAAAAGAAAATAGTTCGTCGCTTGGGTCATGGCCGAAAAGCTTGAGGAAAAGGCGAAACTCTGCCTCGCACACTTTGAGCAGCTGGGCACAAGTCGCGCGGAGTACGTTGACGATATCTGACGTCTGCGAGACTGCATCCAGCCACGTACCAAGCACCGGTGCCAGCAGTTGCGCACGCTGAGTAGCGTAGGCCTCAGCCACTTCTCCCAGCACCCTCAAATTTTCCGAGCTGTCCTGCGGCGGCTGAGCTTGCAGTCGTTCCAACTGCTTCGCAACGGCAGCAAGCGCCGGTGCAACCAGCTGAAAGTTCACATAGTACGCCGACGTCTCGTCCAATTGGCCCACCGTGGACGTCACGACGTTCTGCTGCGCCGCCTCCTTTTGCAGCGCCTCGTACACCGCGTCCTTGGCCGCCTCCAACCCATTCAACGCGTAGTCCTTCAAGCACTGGATCCCACCCGCCGCGAGCGTCCGGTACGCGTCAATAAAGCACGCCGCGTCCTTATACTCCAACTAGCAACAACAACAACAACAACAAAATCACCATCAGAACCTCCTCCCTCGCAACAAAATACCACTAAACTCTTCCTACATGTTGCCTAAGATACGCCACGGACGCGTCGATCGTCTCCAGAGCCTGTTCAAAGCATCGCGTCGTGGGGTCCACGCCACGTCGATGCTGAAAAACCTGCACCGCGTCAGTCGTCGACGCTCGGGCCTTGGGTCGCTCCATGAGCACGTGGCCTGATGACGGCGCCGCGAACTGGACGCCGAAGCCCAGCGCGTGGGCCGCCCCGTCGATGGCCGTGAAGTGCGGCATGGGGGCGGCCACGGCGGCACGCGCGCGTCCAGTGCCGCCACCTGCTGCAAAACGTCCTCGAAGCTGCGATACAGCGCCTGCGTCTTGGCCGCCACCTGCGCGTGACTCGCCTCCATGTCGGCCACCAGCGCCTGCGACGCGTGCGCGTGGACGTACAGAGCGTCCCACTGCGCGAGACACGCAGCCATCTGGGAGGACACATGCGCGAAGGCAGCGTCCACCTGGACAGGAGCTTTATTGTTATGGGAACTAGATTTAGGCTGTTGCCTTAAGGCGAACGCGCGCAGTGATGCGGGGGCGTCTGCGCGTAGAAGCGACGCGTGCGTCTCCGCCTGTGTCTTCAGCTGCAGCTGCCGCTCCAGCGAGTGCAGCAGCGCGTCCTGCGTCGCGCTCAGAGGCGTCTCCCGCACGCCCGATGGGGCCATCTTGGAAGCTAAGTTGTTATAAGATTGGGTTATTTCGATTGTAGCCATAACCAATTCGTATTTTTGGTCGGGAACTTCAACTTCTGGGACCTATTGTTCACCGTTCACCCTAATTAGTCGTGCCACGACTACACCATTTCCCACCCTACTTGCAAGTTTTACAAACCAAGCTGCAAAGTGATAAAAACCGGGTCACTTCAAGTGAACAAAATTGGTGCATTTTTCATGTTTTGCAAAATGGATGGGTACACTTTTCAGGAAAACTGCAAACTCCCTCGCACCAGTCATTTTGGCGCGAACTCAAGGCGCCTGCCGCACGAATTGCCCCGCGAGAGCTCCGCTTTCCACACAATGCACTCAGTCCCGCAAATGCCGAGCTCCACGCCACCCTCCAAGACCAGCGTTTCCTTCGAGCGGGCCCAAGCAAAGGTTCGCGTCGTTCGTGCCTTCCAAGAAGGCAAGGACTGGAGAGGGGTGGCCACCGCCAACGACGTCAACTACCACACTGCTCGCCGAGCCGTCCTCGCCGCCGGCGCGGAACCCAAGCAGCGTGGCGGCTTACGCCCTTCTTCAGTCAAAATGACGGTGGAGGTCATGAGCAAGCTCGAGGAGCTGATCGACGAGGATTGCCGCATGACACTGGAGCAGCTGCGCGACCGTCTCCACTCTGACCTGGCGTCGATGTCAGCGTGGCGTCAGTGCATCGCGCGCTCCAGGGCATGCTTTACTCGACGAAGCGCCTGCGCATCGAGAAGGAGACGATGAACTCAAGCGTCAACAAGGAGAAGCGCAAGGCCTTTGTCGCAGAGTTGAACAAGCACATCAAGAAGGGTAACATGGTGGTGTTTCAAGACGAGACTAACTTCAATTTATATTTATCTAGAAATGAAGGTTGGTCGCGCATTGGAGAGCGCGCTGTAGTCCAGCTGCCGCCGTCAAAAGGCAGCAACCTGCACGTCCAAGGCGGCGTCTCAAGCGGGTCCGGGTTGGTACTACTGCAGACTCATGAGGGCTCTGTCATGAAGCAAGAGAATGCGCGCTTCATGGCGGATCTTTTCGTCGCTGCTCTCCGATCGGAGGAGTACGAGGAGCTGCAGCCAGCCAAAATAGTGATCGTGACTGACAACGCGCCTGCGCACAGCGAGGTGGAGAGGCTGGCGCGCGAGTTCCTGGCCGCGGATGGCATCGTGAACCTGAACAAGTTCGTCGTCCTGCGCCTAGGCCCCTACAGTCCGATGCTGAACCCCATCGAGGGTGCTGGAACTCGCTTAAAGCCAAGATGCGTCGGTTCATGGCCGAGAGAAAGCAAGAGTTTTTGGTGCGTGGTGAATATGCCACGTTCACGGAGCACCGCATGCAGTTGATGAAGGAGGCAGTGGAGTTTGGCAAGTCGGTGATTACTGCGCGACTTGTGTGGCGTTATGAGAGACACTGCCTGCGTCATTGCTTCGCAGCAGAGAAGGGAGACGACATGAAGCTGGGCGCGTAGTCTAGCTTTGCAGTTTGCTTGAAAAGTGTACCCATCCATTTTGCAAAACGGAAAAATGCACTTTTGCGCTAGTACCCAAAATCCCATTTTGCAGCTTGATTTGAAAATTTTGAGACTTGGGTGGGAAATGGTGTATTTACCGTGTACGGTTCGCACTCCTCCCAAGTTGGGAGTCCCAACCTTGTTTTGAAAACCGTCCTTCTCAAAAACTACTTCCCAACAGTCAGAGTAAAATACACCATGTAACCGCCTTGTTGAGATCTATCAGAATTCGGGCTCGTTTATTGATTTAAGGTAAAAATGAAATATTTTGCAACACCTGTGGAATGATTACCAGTGGTGCATGACTATTTAGGTCACACGACTAATTAGGGTGAACGGTGTACCGGCAGATTGGGATCGGTCACCAAAATCGTAGGGTCATAACTTTTTTCCTGACCGTATTTTTCGATGCGGTTTTCTTTGCGTGAAAATTCGCTGAGAGATCTTTAATTGTCCAAAAGCGTGGTGCAATATAGCCAATGATAGCGGTGCCTTGGTCATTCAAAAACTTTAACTCGCCAAAAGTCGATTTCATCGTCTTATCGCTAGGGTAGGGTTGGATATTTTATGACCAGCGACTGCCAATTCTCAAGGATGCATACTGAAATCAAGTCTATTTTCGCAACAAACAGGCGGAGGCGGGTGAAAGTAGTCAAAAGCCGTCAAAAACGGCTAAATTAGCTCAGAAAAACGGAATGTAGCGCTCGACGTACGATACTATGGCAAATAAAATAATGTTTGTTTTGTAGTGTAGGCATCCAGGAGCACGATGGCGTCTTTCGTGCTTTCATATGAGATCTCCCTGTGAAGTTATGGTACAAAAGGCTAGAGTGATCCAAAAATATGGGGATTGAGACTCGTGCTTTATCATGCCTAGAGCGTGAAGGAGAGCCCCGATCAAACCTAAACAACTATGATCACATACGCCTCGGTAACAGCAACACAGTGGCTTTTGATTTAATAAAATTGGGCCAGAATTGGTCAACATACAACCATTTCAAGTTTATTGTGACTGATCCCAATCTGCCGGTACAATAAGTTGGACGTTTTCGGTGGGGCGACTGGATAGTCTGGATCACTACTTCTGCTCGACGTCGAAAGCTCGAGTGGTTGGTGTGTATGTGACCATCCCATTACCAGGACTGGCAAAGTTGTATTGATAGAGCGTATGCATGTACCATACGACCGCCATCTGAAGGGTGGAGGGCGAAATGAGTCTTTTCGATTCGATTCGATGTCCTCATAGCCGCAGCGAAGCCCCAGTTCAAGAACTACATGTATTAATACGTGCCTTACCCAACGAAGGTTGGGGGTGACTGTCTTGTATATGTCATTCGGTGCGATCGTGGCAGGATTTCCGGCGCCTTTCATGTGGCAGGTTGAGTCGATTCCGATCTCGACTTTCATCGCACTTGTGGTCCTTCTGACAGTGGGGCGTGCATTCACACGAGCTTCAATTCTCCGTTCACGTTTGTTGAGCGCCGTTGTGAGTGAATGCATTTAGCTCGCCAGAGCTCCACCATCAATTTGAATTCTCATTTGTAGTGTTCCGTAGCCCTTCCTCAAACAGTAAACCAACCGCCTAACAAAAAGGAATTGAATTTATACTGATGTAATACGACTTCGAAGTACTACGTATTAATAAAACTACCAATATTAATACGTCAAGCAGCATAAATTGGTTCACGAGGTAAGGAATTGCAACATCTTCGTTGCTATTTTCGCTGTACTCCCAGTTTCGCACTAGTGACTTGCCGTGAAGATGCAGCACTGCGTGCAGTATGAAAAGCTGTTTTCCATACTCGATGGTACAGTAGCCGAGCTCGATTGTGTGCAGGGCTGCCGAAAAATAAATTGGTGTGGCAATAATTCAAATAGATGTATATCAATAATTTATTGTGGCGAGCTCGATTTATTGCCAGGAGGCATCGTCCTGGGTTGTTTAGCATGTTTGGTGTGACCTCAACCATGTCTGGACAGCAGCAACAGTCGCTGTAGCCGTGCTCGATGGAGATTCTTCTGTTCTTGAGCAAAATGCGGGCAAATGAGCACTGTAGACAGGGCACAGCTATCAAATTGGGGACAATTCCAGCGCACCAATAATCTACTTGCTGTCGCTGGAACTGCAATAATTTATTGCCCCAGTATTTCGTCTGCGGTCTTGCAATAGATAACAATGCATAATCGGCAGCCGTGATTGTATGGCACAAGCTCACCCTCTCACAGCTTTATCGCAGGGACGTCGTCCAAGAATCCCTATCGTAGCTCGGTGCAGTACGAGTTCGCCAATTTTGGTAACGCATTTTGTGTTTAGTGAAATTTCATGATGCTGTTCCGTGATTTTACCCTGCACAGCACGTTCGTTGTGTAAGCATTCGTTGGCATCAAGCAAGCCTTTGAATGTGCCACTCTGCTCGAAATACTGGTGCGTGATCAAAATATGTTCGTCATTCTCTTCTCTTCTACCACCCTCGCATTCAACACTGCCAGAGCCCAGTATTCAGCGCCCCCATTGCTTACGATTTATCCCGCAGCCTTCGTGATTTTCATTCTCGAGAAAGCACTGATGAAACCATCTCGGTGCAGTGTCAAACTGTGCCAATGAATGCGAGCAGTACGCCCTCTGAAAAGGTTGGCACGACACATTCTTCTCCTTCTGCAGTCTTAACTGGTAGCATACACTAAATGAATGCCAGTTTCAAGCGAGCAAAATCGTTGATGCATCGCTTGGCTAAGCCTTCGCCGCTGCAGCACATGATGCTGGTATCTGTTTGAAGACGGTTCTTACTCAGCTTGCACACGAACTGGGGTTTCCATGCAAGCGGACGAGCAAAAACATAGACGAAAGCGCTCTCGCGTTAGCACAAGCATCGCGCGTTCGCATCGAAGGTATCCGCAACATTGTGTCGACAAGAGCCCAAAACTTTCCACGTAATCAACGAGCCAGTAAAGCTTGTGGGTTCACGTCAAGTCCCAATGGCACTGGACTCAAGCTCTTGTTAAAGTTCAAGACACGTCCCAATTGGGCGGGTCTCAGCTGCAAAGGTTTGCTGATTCTGCCAGCTCAAGCACCATTTTATCCTGCTCGCAGGTGCATTCGCCATGCTGATAACACGCACGCTAACCTGAGAACGGGGACGAGATCATCTGACCCCGTGGTGCCAATGCCACTGTAGCTGATCTCCGGCTTCCTTCCAGCATAACTCACGGCTCAACTGCCCTCCTGACAGGCTCGACGTCATTTATTGCGCGCCACGTACTATTTGCAAACCGCTCGAAGGGTCCAGCTTTTGTTGTTCGATGTTTGCTGAAATTCGATCGCTCCTCGTGACTGCAGTGCACCAAAACCCGAAAACGCCTGGCCCGTACGAGACGGGGAGCCGGGTGGGCTGACCTTGTGCCGTCGGCCGACTCGGGCCACCACCCTTGAACCAGACTAAGCACGTGTCGCCCCGCCCTCAAGCACTTGCGCACGTTGAACTGCCACGCAAGTACCGAAACTCAGCCCGACATGAGCAACTGCAGGCGTTCCAAGTAGGTCGGGCGCCAGCATTTTTCTTTCAAAGCCTGCAAAACCCAGAACAAAACACAGAACATTAAGCGCAGTCCATTCGTTTGCCAGCAAGAGAGAGCGGGCGGACGAGACCAACGGATCTCCCGCGGCATTAATGAAGTTTCGCGCCGGCCCACAGTAACTCCAAGCGCCGGACAAAAGCTTAGTGAGAAACTCCCTGCATCGCGTACCCTGCTGCGAAGACGAGTCATGACCTTCTCATCGGCGCTCCAGCTCCGGATTTTCGGAAATCATGCGTTGGACAAGAAGCTGAGCAGCCCGCGAGTTCTTGCCCACCGAGACGAGGACAACAACGTTGAGCTGCGGTTCTCCCTTTCCAGCGATGGAAAGTGGCCGAGCTTGAAGCGTGAAGAAAGCTTTCATGCCACGGAGCACGCAGAGTATCGCGGTAGTGAATCAAGTGGCATGTTGGCCGCTCCTGTCAGCAGCGGGGGCAGCGTCGAAAGTGTGGGTTCCAGCTCAGATTGGAACGTTATCCCCTCTAACTCTTTCGACGACACGTACCTCGAAGGCGACTACAGCAGCAGCGGCATGGTGCTCGATTCATCTTCGAACGGTTCCCTTCATTTGAACGAGCCCATGAACCGACTTGGGCTGGAAAACGGAGAGCATGAGCTACCAGTGTTTTCGATGCCGTATCCAGGCACTAGTTGGTTCCAGGGGAAGAATGCGTCTGGAAACGGAAACAGCTTCTCTCCCCGCAGTTGGGGGACTTACACCATACTCCCATGCGTCGAGTACCGCGACGACCGAGAGCAGCACGGCATTCACGACCAGTTCCTGCGGCCCAAGCTTCCCATCTACTGATACATCGTACTCTACTGCTCCAACAAAGTTGTCAGGGATGTGGTGCCCTACCCAACTGACGTTCCATCGCCGGTTCAAATGGAAAATTTTTCTCCGTGCCTTCAGTACGCCATGGAGCCGTCGGAGTTACTCTTTGCCGACATGAGTCATTGGGGAGGCGCTGCAGGTGTTCACAACAACCAGCACGACCAACCCTTTTACAATTTGTCATCGCACACAGCCACGCCGAACGGCTATCTTGGCATTGATTGTACAAGTCCCCACGCCAGTGCAATGTCTACAAATCTGCATGACTCCACGTCTTCGTATCAGCAGCACCAGCTTCACTCAAGCGGACGATCCATGTTTCGACTGATGCAGAGCCATGAAGAGGCGGACACTCGATGGATGGCAACAGGAAGTTACCACCAATACTCTACCCCTCAACCGCGAGCACGACTCCTACTGGTACCAGTACGGGCCTCGGGAGAGACTGCGACAATGGGAACCAGCGGCCAAATGCAGCAGAGTCGCTACTTTCAGCAAACGAAGGTCAAACGATCAAGCGCGTACTGCACTCAACTTTGAGCCAGTGTGCACCGCACAGCTGTCATCCTCCAGCGGGAATGATACCGAAGACAGCTAATTCGGCGCTTTTGAAGTCGATATCGCTCCCTGCTAGCAGTTCCGTGTCATGGAATCAGTCGGCGAAGGTTCAGTTGCTGACGACATTGAACGATTGCTACTGGAAGAACGGACGGAAGAACTTACAGTGCTTCCCGTCGTGCCCAGAGCACCACGACTTCTACTCGATGAAGATGAACAACCGTAAGCACTCCAGTGTAGGCGTGTGCCGTGGACCCGTGTATTGCCATGCATTCACGAACGCGTCGGAGTTTCTCCCAGCAGCATCAACGCAGCAGATGAAACACGAACATGGAGTGGGGTGCCATGCGGCGGAAATGGCGCGCGCGAGGTCTACGTCCTTGGTCGTTTTGAGCGTGTACCTCAGCAAGAGGCAACCAATCTTTTGGAGGAGCTCAATCCACCCCCGACCTTCCCGAACTCCGCAATATTCGAGCAGTTCCGCTACACGTGCTTCCAGGCAGTGGAGATGGAAGAGCGCCGAGAGCTACTGCCCGAGACGTCTCGTGACTTGTCCACACAAACTTCTGACTCATCAAAAATGAAGTCAGGATCTTCCGAAGCCCCCGCGCCGAAGCGTATCATACGCAGCACGTGGTTCTTCCTGCCGGACGTGTGGAAAGTGCAGCCCATGCTCAAGAAGAAGCGAAAGGCAACCCGGTCGGCGCCTGCGCAGACATTCCCGTTCTGTTTCCGCATCTTCATCTACACCCGCGACGTCGACGGCCTTGGATATTCCTGCATCGCCAGCACAGCCTCGAGCTTCTTCGAGCTCTACTCGACGCGCACGGTGGACCGGGTCAAGCGCAAATACTGGAGCGGCGAGACTGCAAGACCGACAGGCCAGCGCACGAACAAGCAGCGAGGACTCAAGCGTCTCTAGTCTTATCTTAGTCAGTGGTTCATTCCATAGAAAAAATCGTGAGTCTCGTAAACGCTGATAACGGATCCGTTGACGTGAAGCGACGCGACATATCCAATTCCATCCATCAGTCACTAGAGAATGGGCCCTCCTGATGCATCCAAGATTGCCGCCGAAGATGGAGCTTCGCCATCCGATGTGCATCAAGACGGAGTTGGCTCGGGAAAAGTGCCGAAGATCACGATCCTGCGACTGGAACTGGGCACTACCATGAAGGACGAGGCTGTGGCACACTTGATCCAGATCCTGCAAGCAACACCAAACGCCATCGAGAAGGACATCGCCACCGATATGAAGAAATACTTTGACCAAAAATATGGACAGACGTGGCACTGCATCGTGGGCAAAGGCTTCGGTTGCTCCATCGCGTACGACACGCAGTACCTGCTCTTCTTCCGCGCCGACCAGCAGTACGTGCTGCTCTTCAAGTCCACCGAGTGAACAGCAACTGCAGCTAAGCAAACGTAGACACGTTACCTTTCTCTTTATTCATTTCTATCAAGAAAGCTTGGCCAACTTTTCGTCTTCCTTCAGCTGTGCATTGCATTAGAACCACCATCAAACCGAAAGCACAACTGCAATTCTTACACAGCCTTGGCAACTTGAATCAGCACCTTCAACGACGCCTTAGCGAACGTCGTCACCATATCAGGGCTGCCCTTGTTCGGTTCCAGGATGTCGGGCGTGTGGGCGTCCACAAACTCCTGCTCCTCATCCCGCTGCACCTTGAACAGCTTCAACCACACAAAACCCGATTCAGCACCCACCTCAGACACAACTTTGATCTGCTCTGCCCACCTCCTTGAGCTTCACCATGTCTGGCTTTCTGGCGTAAATCTCACGGATCTGGTCGTTGTAGTAGTCGCTCACCGCCATCTTCACGCCCGTCACGTACGACGTGCTCACGTTGTCCCCCAACGCGTTCAGCGCGCCACCTACAGCAAAATTAATAATGTAAAACAAAAATACTCAGCTACTCCCAGTCAACGTCCAGTCCTGTGGACGCACCCACAAAGTAGCTGCTGAGCTCCACGGCTGGGATCACGAGGCTCGGGCGAAAGCGGAAATCTGCGTCTTGGATGCGCTGCACCGCCTTCTGCTCTGTCTCCAGCAGCTGCCGGAGATTCTCCAAGTGCGCGACCGAGTACGTCTTGACGGGACCCTCCACCTGCAGTATTAGTTATTTAATTATGATTTTACTAGGAATTGTATTGTTTTTAAAGGATGTTTTGCCTTGGCGGTCAGCATCTTGGCGCTGGCGACTTGCAGGACGTGGCCACCGCGCAGCATCTCGCTCACGGCCGAGTCCTGCGCGTAGGGGCGCACGGGAACGTCCCCGCAGTCCTCTTCCAGCCAGTTGGGGCGCGTGGAGGCAGCACTGGAGGCGCAGCGCGCGCCTGCAAGGCGACGGACCATCACTCTGCTCTTCCGCATCATAATCGAGGTTGTTGAAACTGGAGTCGTACTTACGTGAGACGATAACGAAAGTGGTACAGTAATCTGCTTCCTCAGCGAACACCTAATATATATAAAGAATTCAAGTATATTTTATGTGAAAGCCTGCTCTGTATCGTCCACCTTTCTGTCTTCACATACAATGTGAAAGGTTATTTAGATTTGGGTGTTCGCTGAGGAAGCAGATCACTGTAGTGGAAGTTTTGTTAGGCGGTTTGCCATTTGAGGCATGCACGGCAAATTTAGTAAAAACACAATATACCTTGCTGACGGAGAGTGCCACAACATTACTACGGGTACCATGAGAATACGGTATGGACATCCCAGGACAATTCCTTGTCAGCCGTTCTGCAAGCCAGTTGTGGCAGTGACGATTGGTCTCTCTTACTTGACATGAACTTCACCGTCAACACTGGCGCTTGAGTCCCTCAAAGTGAATACGACACGAAGGCTGGGAAGTATGTTCTCATTGGCGAACCTCCGCCAGCCTGCTCAGTAATTCCAGGTGTGTCGACTTCCGATGGACGAGTGAGCGTTCAGACTGGTAACGATGATTCCGAGTGTAAAAACCCTTCTACAGTGACTATCGTCGAAGGAGGCTGCGGTGGGTCGAGCCCTTTGGAATGCGAAGCTTTCAACATTGGCTGGAATGGGGATATGAAATACTACGGTCAATCATTTTGCAGTGACAGCCGCGAATCCTACCTGCGATCTACGTTTGGCAGCACGCCTCTCTTCATGGCCGAGTACTTCAACGACAACAAGTGCGGCAACTTGATCAGAAGCGACGTGTATTTGGCTGATGCCCAATGTCACTGGGCGTAATGAAGGTACTCATGAGCAACAACAACTCGATGGCTGCGATTTTGTATTCGGACAGTTGCGACAGCAATGACTGGTACGCTGTGGATGACCATGTTGTGACTGTCAATCCAGTCAAATGCATTGTCGAAAACAAGTGCCGCATGACTTCCATGAGGTATGTTTTGATTAATGCAGCAACCGACGTTTCGACGGCTTCTTCACGCTTGCACTCGCAAACAGTACTTGGGTTGCTAGTGTGGGCGGCCGTGACCATGGTAGTTTAACGAACGGGGATTTGGATTTAATTTCACGTATCCGATAACTAAAATTTGAAAGATTCACACTACGGATGGTGGCAAAAGAGGTGGTTGGGTTTTGCTAGGCGGTTTGCCGCGAAAGTTGAGACGGACGTAAATCGTTGCCTGCCGAGCAAACTGTTTGACAGAACGCACGGGACGTTGAAACTGCAAGACAGGAAGAAGAAACCGCCAGCTCGCTCCCGCGCTGCAGTTGAGTAAATTACTTTGCCTGTTAATGGACGAGCGGCTTCAAGGGCGCCGCGCGCGTCTGGTCGTCGATCACCTGCTCTCGGATGTTGTCGGGCACAGCGCCAATGACAGATCTACAAAGAGCAACAAAGCCCGTTAGCGTCGTTCCAATACCCCAGCAATCGCCACCACAACAGCTCGTACATGTTGTCCCCGCGCACGATGTAGAGTCCGAGCTCCACGGCCTCCACCGGCTCCTTGAGCGAGAAGACGCGCTCGAAACTATCGTCTAGGATCACATTCACACACTGGTCGAAGCCCTTGAGCACGCCCTGCAGTCGCAATATCCACACGCACACAAAACAGTCACTAGAATGCACAGATCTCCCCATGAAAACCACTTCCAGCCACGTACAATGATGTTCCGGCCGTCGTTTGTGATGACCGAGATGGTTTCTAACCGAATAACCACCGTTAGACATTAGAAGACCTACCACAGCATCCGCCTTCATGTACTCTATACAAAGAGGCAGCTGCGGCCTCCATACGTTTCCTAGAACGCCCGCAATCGCCACTTACGGTCCATCATCTCCTGCAGATACGCCGCCATGTTGCTCCAGCAGTGTCGAAAAATGAAAAATGGTGTGTCCACACTAGGGATCACCAATCATTCGAGCACACCACCTTGAACAGCCTCCATGGGTGGCCAGACGTCTCGCATGGTGCGGGAGATCGTAGAGGACTCGACGTACATCCTCCGCCAGACCAATCGCGCCACATACGAACGCAGTCGCGCATCCCACGAGGAAGTACAGGCCAAACTGTCGGAGCTGCGGCGCCTCCAGCAGGACGTGCTGCAGTCTGCCGAGCGTGATGCGCAGCGCTCCGACGTCTTCCGCTCGTTCGAGAGCAACGTGGGGCAGCAGAAGAAGGCGCTGGACGAGCAGGTAGAGATGGTTGCAATCAATACAACACACTCTCTACGGCTACTCACTACTGTTTGCTGCCTCAGGCCGAGGGATTCGCCAAACAGTTCGAGCTGCCCAAAAGCTACCAGAAGATCGCAGACGCCCACCGCCAGGAGGCACAAGAGGTCAAACAGGCTGCGGACGCAGCAGCAGAAGCGCTCAAGCACCCGGAGAAGACGCAGTCGTGACGCTGGACAAAGGGAAGAGCTGAGCTGGCCGCGTTGCGTGGTTACTGTATCGACACAGACACATGTGCAAAGGAATAGACTACACTCACTAAGGTACCTGTACACTAGACGCAGTGCTGCACGATCCACGGGTGCTCCAGCACGCGCTCCAGCGGGATGCGCTGCTGTGGGTCGTGGCGCAGGATCTTCACCAGCAGGTCTCGGGCTCCAGCGGACACGTGGCTCGGAAACTTGAGGTCTACGTGCGTGATGCGATGGTACGTCTCCTTGGTGTTTTCAGTCTCGAAGGGAGGGGTTCCGGTGAGGAACTCGAACATGAGGATGCCGAGCGTCCACACGTCCACGTTTTCGTCGTGGGGCTTGTTCTCAATCATCTCGGGTGGCAAGTAGTCTAACGTGCCACACAGCGTCGTGCGTCTTGAGGACGGCGCGTGCACAGACCACCCGAAATCTGCAATCTTGAGTTCGCCGTGGAAGCCGACCAGCAGGTTCTCGGGTTTGATATCTCGGTGGATCACGTGCTTGCTGTGCATGTACATGAGTGCACGCGCCATCTCCTGCACATACAGCGCCGATTGCTTCTCGGAAAAGTGGCCTGCACGCATGAGCTTCTGGTAGAGCTCTCCTGCGGCGCGTACTCGATGATCAGGTACACTCTCTTGCTGTCGTAAAAGTAGCCATACAGTCTCAGAATGGACTTGTGACGCAGGTGCGACTGGATCTCGATCTCTCGCCGCAGCTGGTGCTCCATGCTCGACTTCATGAGCTGCTGCTTGTTGAGCACCTTGAGCGCCACCACGTACTTGACTGCTTCTCGCGCGCCAGATACACGTTGCCGAACTTTCCTTTGCCCAGCGGTTTGCCGATGTCAAAGTCGTTGAGTTTCCACGTCTTCTTGGCGTCCGGTTTGGTCTCCGTCTTGGCCGACGCTTGTGTCTTGCTGCTGGCAGAGGCTGTTGTAGTCTTGGAGGTTGCCCCCGTGGGCCCTGATGAGTTCTTAGCAGCAGCTGACGAAGCATTGAGCAGCCCCGCGCCTGCGCCATACAGGTAGGAGCTCGTGTGGGCCGTCGGCGCGTCGCCGTTCGGCCGTCGAGAAGCGGCGGTTCGGTCTCCTCCTGCTTTGCGCGGGTATCGAGAGGCGTCCGGCTGGTTGTGCGGCCGCTTCATGGCGCCAGAGGCGGTGGCCGTCCCGGTCTTCATCTGGCGGGCCGAGAGCACAGCGCGTTGCGAGTAACTGGAGCTGGAGGCGGTGGCCAGACGGTTCTCCTTGTCCGCGTCAAAGCGGCGCATCCCTCAGGTAGTCACTAGTAGGCGAAGTAGAGTGAAGTAGAGTGTGCAACGAGCCCGACGAGGAAGCGCAGACGACTGCGCACCGGATGCAGCTGAAGAGAAGGCGATCGACGCACTGGAGGTCCCACACGCAGCGCAGAAGGACGAGACGACCGCGGCTTTCTGGCAGCAGCAGGAGTATTTCCAAAATGACGTGCACATTTAAACTGCGTCACTAAACTGTCACTGAAAAGAGTTGGATTTGTAAAGCGTCGTGACGTTATGTTCTGTTACTTTTCCGTCGTATTTTTGTTTTTAAAAAGGCTCGTGCTAGTGGTACAAAACGAGTCTACTGAAACTTAATATTTGAGGAGGTTATGTGTATTTAGTCTTTTCTACATTGTCGCCTCGAGGACGGATGTCATCTTGCTTCAAATCATGAAAGTCGGAGATGCCGACAGGAAAACTACACCCGAGCCTCACCCTTGAAAACCCTGAGAGCGGTGACACAACCCTAAGCCGAGCTAGGTGTGACCCTGCTTGGTCCTGGGTTTAAGCCCGCGTGCTGCGCACACGGATCTTTAAACGGCAGGCGTTGTTTCGGCCTGCCGAGCGACCTGATTTCACCCCCTTTATCCCGGGGATGTGTTGTTTTGTACCACTAGTCAGTTCCTTTTAAAAACAAATTACGACGGAAAAGTAAACCAATCACACTAAATTCATTCGATAAAAATGAACAAACAGGGCTGTGCGCACGAGGCCAACGAGTTGCTGGTGGAGGAGCTGCTGGCGCTCAAGCAGCGCGTGCGAGAGTCGTCCCACTTGGCCTCCAACTACGCGCGCGCCATCGCGTCTGTGCGCGCGCACGCGGAGCCTCTGCGCAGCGCTGCCGAAGCCAAGAAGCTGCGACACATCGGCAACTACCTGGCCAACCAGATCCACGGCATCCTACGCAAGCGCGGACTGTTGCAGCAAGAAACGGAAGGGAATGGGGCGTCGATTGCGCCCTCTACGACGTCCGTAGCACGTGTACAAGCCGAGAAATCGACGAGGAACGTCCCGTTAGGGACCACGAGGGATTACGTCCCTAGCTATATGAAGCGTAAGGGACGCTATGGAGGTTATTTTAGGAACGAAGTACTGATTTGTGTTAGCTGTGACAATGCAGAGCCGTGGTTCGTGCTGCTGGCACTGCAAGACGCTCAGGCGGTGGATAAAGACGCCGCAGTGGCCAGTGACGCGCTGCTCAAGAGGATGCTGGACGCAGGGGTGAGCGGAGATGTGAGGGTGGGGGTTGGACAAGTGAGGCTGATTGGGGACTTTTGTTGATACAGTACGAGGGTAGCAGTGGCAAGTTGAGGGCGTGTTTGGCGTCGCTGAGCGGAACGCACGAGGTGGTCAAAAGGTCCAACTTGGGCCACTATTTTCTCACGGAGAAAGGTAGACGCAGTGCAGAGTTGTGTCCGGGATCACTCACAGGTGCAGCTACAGCCATATCAAGTGCTTCTTCACGGAGAAGAGTCGCTCGCCAGCGTCCATCGAGTCCGGATTGGACGTGTGCTGAGCTGGAAGCCTCGGACGATGATGGGGTGAGTGAACGGGTGCCAGAGCCAGAGCCGGAAGTGGTGAATCAAAAGCGATCTACCGCACCCGAAGATTTGATCCGAGAAGCGGATACGTGGGAGCTGGTGCTGCTACTGGACCATCGCGAAGTCATTGAGCGGCGCAACCCGCGAATTCTGGAGCGGAAGCTGCTAGAGCGAAATGTGAACTGCGAGATGCGTGCGCTTGGCGTTGGTGACGTTCAATGGATTGCACGCCGACATCGCATCGGAGGAGAAACGCAGGAGTTCGTGATGAACGTCATCGTTGAGCGGAAGGAAGTGCACGACTTGTCGGGGAGTATCATCGACCGTCGTTTCTTCGAGCAGAAGACGCGTTTGGCCACTGTGCGCGAGCAATGCGGCGAAGTGCGTGTTATTTATCTCATCGAGGGCTCGCTGACGCAGATAACCACCGTGCGTACGAGCGGCCTGCACACGGCGATGGGCCGCACCCAGGTGCAAAACAACTTTTCGTTCAGCAGTGTCAGAACGCGGACGAGACCGTGGCGTTCCTCGCTCGAGTGTACGCGCGTCTTCTTGCTAAATTCCCGCCGAATCCGAGAGCTGCAAAACCTACATCAACTCACTTCCTGATGCAAAGCAATTTCGACGCTGTCGAATTTGCACGGATATTTTGTTTGCCACCGCAAACTTTCGGCCCCTTCAATGCACAGTTTCGAAAGAAGTCGCAGTTCACAGTGCGTGAGATTTTCCAGAGAATGCTCATGCAGGCGCCAGGACTTAGTGCCGCGAAGACAGTGGGGCTTTCAGCCAAGTATCAAAACTTCCGTGAACTGGAGAGTGCTTTGCGAAAGCGCGGTCGAGACAGTGAGGTCGAACATGTTCGGTGCGGGAAGACCCAACGTCGACTCGGCGCAAAAACGCGCGAGTCCCTCGGTGAGCTGTTGACCGCCAGCGAGTACACGGAAGACGCTTGAGCCTTCTTGTAAGTATTTAGCAAGACATTGCTCGGCGCCTTGACCCGTGCGCGTTCTCCTTTCCCGCCAAGCTATTAAATCGAGCTTCGCATCTCAAGTTTACTTCACAACCCCGATTTCTGAGGCCAGTGGGACTCGACGCAGACCGACGACTATTGCACTCTGTACACTGTACAGCCCTCATTCGTACAAGGCGAATCACTCGCGTGTGTGATGATTTGCGCCTTTCAGGTCCCAACTTTTGCGCTCGATGTATGAAATTCAAACTATGAATCCGCCGATTGGACCTGTAGAACGTGTCAAGATCGTTCCGGTCACAGCTCGCAGTTATACTAGTAGTATATGAAGAAGGCGCCACACGAGCCTGGATCTTCATGGTGGGTACAGTCTCAATTTACATTCCTGCGTGCTAATAGCATCTCCAGTGGTGCAGTGCAACATGCACTTGCCGCAACAAGTCTTGCGGGCCTTGTTGTGAACCCATACGCATGCGCGGTCTGGCGGGAAACAAACGAAAGTATCCAGGTCGTGTTCAGAAATACCCCGCAATGCTGCACACTTACCCACCGGGATTAATCTCATTCGACTGTTGAGGCATCACTTCTCAATCTGCAGTCGCCGAGATGGATCTCGGGGTGGAGGTGAGGAAATCGCACCAGGAACGAGGGATCGGGACGGAAAACTGTTGACACTAACAGTGTTTACATTTTGCCACCTTCAGTACCCGCTTCATGCGATCATAAACAAAGTACGCGTGGACCGTCGTGAATCGCTGAAGGAGACAGGGGTGTCGCTGGACTTCGTACGTGACTCTACACTTCCCCGATTGTGGTCAACAAGCGTGTTGCTTACCTGGTGGCATTAATGTTGCGCCCCAGTTGATCATTGGAGGAAGACAGCAAGCTCTCTTGAGGCACCTTGAAAACACATATATCACTAAGAGCACGGTGAGTCGTGATCAAATCAATGCTGTTGACTGAGCCTCGTCGCTGATTGAGAAATGAATTACTACTAGAGCAACGCGTTAAAAGAAGCATGGAAGCGGTTCAATCACGATGCTGCGGAGAAGGTCAGACTCCTTAATGGTCGTGCGAACATCAACGCGATGGACGAAGTACGTTCTGCGAGACTAGCCGTGATGGTGCTAGAATAACTTTATAACATTCGATCCTATTCCTATGCACTACCAGGTTGGTACCACGCCATTGCGTCTAGCAGTTGACAGCGGACGTGGTCGCAGTGCTACTGGAACAAGGCGTGGATATGACTGCTGGAAAGCAGGTGCGATGACAATTGTAGTAATGGTCATAGTTGATGGTGTCTAACAAAAGCTGGTGTGTGTGTTGTTGGGCTGCACTTAGTATGGTAGCACGATGCTCCACGTCGCTGTGAGAAGTGGCAACGTGGAGATGGTTCAGCTGTTGCTGAATCGAGGGGCCATATTATCTGCTACAGATGAGGTGAGCCGCCGCATGGTTACTCTGTTGTGGTCTGCGTTTATATATCTGACAATTGCCGTTACCTCATTGAGCAGTACGGCAGCACCACACTCCACATCGCCGTAAGGGGTGGAAACGTGGAAATGGTCGAATTGCTGCTTCAAGAAAAGGCTGAAATGAAGGCGACAGAAGAGGTAAGTTGACGAGATGATGGAATTGTGTGTTGAATCTAATATAGCTCCTACGGTTTGTTGGGTGTGATGCTATAGGATGGAAGCACCGTTTTACACGTTGCAGCTAGCAGCGGCAATTCGGAGATGCTTGAGTTGCTGTTGGGCCATGGCGTTGATTTGGAATCTCGCGACGAGGTATAGTGGCATGGAGTATATACGCAAAGTGTTATCGTATTAGGCATCGGACTGAGAGGAGCTCTTAAAATTGTGGTGTGTGTGCAGAATGGCAGGACTGCACTTCACATTGCGGCATGACTGTATTGATAGGCTAGAGAAGCTGCTCATTACATGTACAGTCTTGACGGGTTACTCACTCGGGTTGTTTTCATTTGGACATGCAGGCAGGGAGGACGGCACTTCATTTTGCGGCGTGTTTTAGCAACACAATCATGGTTTCGATGCTATTAAATCGAGGCGCCAAGGTTGATGCACCCGACAACGTTAGTTCAGTTCTAGCCACCTGTTTTCCTGATTGGAAAACTTAAAATGTGTAATTATGTAGACTGGCAACAATCCGCTGAGTCACATGATTTCAGCTCAGCAGCACGAACTAGACAACGAAAGCATTGCTGTTGCCCACTTGCTGTGCTCACGAGGCTCGAAACCAATCCTGTCAGCATCAGCCCAGTCGTCCCTGAGAGAACATCAATTGGGACTACTGGCATGTGCGCGGTACTGGTATGAATGCTTCAACAACAACAAGTCGCTTTTAAACATTTCATCCAATTTTATCGAAGGCGGAGCCACAGCAGTCAGAACATACTTTGGAGAACACGTCCGATGATGATATTGTCAAACGCTGTAAGCTCTGTATCGTTGGTCCAAGTACATGGGGGAAAACAAGCTTCGTGAAATCGGTAACAGACGGAGCTCGCTTGGTGATGGATCAAGACGATCGAACGATTGGGGTCAATCGGTTTTCGTTTTCATTCATGGTGAATTCGACCGAGACAAACGTGGACATTGGTCGGATTGCGTCTCCCAATGATGAAAATGAAATGAGGAAGGAACGATACGATGTGACGTTTTGGGATCATGCTGGCCAGGACATATATCAAGTCTCAAACCCGCTATTTTTCTCCGAGAAGACGGCATATCTTCTCTGCATCGACCTTGGCGTGTACACTAACAGGCTGGAGTGGATGAACACGCTTTCTACGGTGAGGGTGAAGAATTCATGGACCGATTCTTTGAAGAGAACGTGCTCCACTGGTTGCGGTTGGTGCTTTTGCGTCAGCCAGACGCCCGGTTCAAGCTGATTGGAACGAAGGCCGACCTCGTATCTGAAAACGGTATCAGGAACGTTGCCAATGATGTAAATACCCGCCTCATATCATTTCTCAGCAGCCCCGCTCGCCAGGTTGCATTGGGGAAGGTGCATTAACTGCCCTTACGGAAGACTTTGATCAGTTTCTGACGCCTACCAGCGTCGTAACTACGGCGTCGGCCCTGAAAGCGCAAGAAATGATCAATTGCATGATTGCCACCGATTCAACCATTTATTTTCCAATGCCAAAGCAGTATACTGAAGTCCTCGAGAGTATCATCAAGTTGCAACGATTAGCGATGACAAACGCTAAACGAGAGGATCAGCTGGAAAACATGATGCTTCCAGTCAACACAGCATGCTTACGTTTAATGGCTGATACCCCTGGTCTGACTGCCAGAGTTTGCCGAAATATCCTCACCACACTCCACAACCTGGGAGACATTTTATGGTACAAGGACGGCAACAATGAGAACGACGACCGGGTCATTTTAGACCCAACGATTGTGCTCGACATTATCCGTGAAGTCGTCAATCACGAGTATGAGGGCAAAGTTGGTGAAAACTACGATGCTATTCGTCATGATGGCACGCTACACAACTCGCTGCTTATGACCTTTCCGTTGTGGAAAAAATACAATCAGTTGATGGAGGAATGGTGCATGGATTCAAGCATTTGCTGTTGCGCTTCAACTTGTCGTACCCAGCAAACAAGGAAATAAGACTTGAAAGTGCTGATATGATAGTGCCCTCCTACTGGTTGAGAAACACGGTATTTCGGGAGCCACTATCAAGGCAAGAATCTGTGCTTGATCGGCATTACATCCGTAAAGGACATGTCGCGAAGTGGAAGTATACAATACCCATCAGTGTCTCCAAGGCAATTTTCGTGAAATTCGCCATACGATCCTATCGCCTTGACGCTAAACGTCAGATAAGTGGTAATCGCTTCGAGTGTTTTGTTGATGGCGAGTTTGCTGCCGCGATTTACTTTACTGCTTGCCAAGAGCTGCTGAACGATGCTATCGTGATTGAAGTTGCAGGAGGGTCAAAGGACATTGCTTGGGCAGAAATGAGATTTTTCGTTGTTGCGATGGAACAAGTTCTGCATGAGTGTCCGGGTTTGAAGTCGAACAAGGATGACGCTCAAATCAAGCGGGCCGTCGACGGTCGACTCGACCCGGACGGTGATGAGCTTTGGCACGAGCTAAACTTCGAGGTTGGAAATGGAGCAACGGAGGAAAGACTACGAGATATGCGTGGATATACGTGGCTACCACCAGATTTTAGATGGTTCATCGAGAAAGCGTGGACGATACCTGGGAGACTTAACGAGCTCGAAGTAAGTCGCGAGCTGACGGTGCTAAAAAGCTCATTACTGACAGTGAAAAGCGTTGATTTCCCGCGGTGTGGACGATCGCGTATCCGGAAAAGTCAAAGACTATCAAGCTACGGATTCACAGCGATATCTCGGGCAAGTGCTTTCACGAACCGATGCTGATTGAGGTTCCAAATAAATTCGTCGCGGACAACAGCGCATTTATTCGGGTAAGTTTCGAAGATAGCAGAGGCAACTAAGGCGAGACTAATCGGGTTTGTTATGTAGATTGGTATAATGGCGCTGTCGATTGCTACTGCAGCGATTCCATTTGCTGTCGCCAGTACTGCCGTGGAGTTGGCGCTATCGGGTAATCCTTTCTCGTGCGTTTCGTGAATGAGTTGTTTCTAAACTAAATTGCCGCAACTTGCCCTGTAGCCTATACCAACAGGGTAGATCGCACATGCACTGCCCAATCGATTCTCGAAAAGGCGAACCTTATTCCAGGCAAGAAGGTGTCATCAGATGAGTCAGGCATGTATTCGTCGGCGCGGATGGATTTCCTCCTCAAGCTGCTGGAGAAGCTTGGATACAATGAGCGTACTATCCCCAATGCTGCCAACTTACATTGCACAACGACAGATAAAGGCTCTTACGTCTGGCTACATCCGTCAGAGATGGCGGCACTGAAAAGCCACCTCACTCCATGTGTAAGCATTTCGCTTCAATTCATGAAAGCGGAAGGTCTGCTCAAGAACAGGTTGAACTGCTTCCGTGAGAGGGTATACTGCAATTGGAGAATCACTCACAAGGAAGACACCCAAGGCATGGATTCTGGAGAAACCAGTAAAGTGTTGAGCTCAACGGAAGGAAGCGTGTTGTGGCCATCAAACCCAGAAGAACTGGAGTGTGTGAACACGCTCCAAACACTGAAGGACTGCACGCTGAAGATTCGACTTAGCCAAGCGCGTCAGTTTACTGGCTGCTTCAGGTGCGTTTTTGATGATATTTTCTTTTACTTGGTGTTGCCGGCTAGCTAACGTGGCATTTGAATTATAGGACGGACAAGGACCTGGGCAACGGCGAGGGATACTTCACAGACATTAAAATTGACGACTATAGCTCGAGAAAATTCCGCCTCGAGATCCCAGTCTCACTGCCTGGGCAGTCGCAGTCTCCCTCCGTAACCTGTGAGGTCTCGATCCAGTTCCCCAACTTCAAAGATACATGACGTGGGATGTGAGAGCTTATGCGAGAGCTAATGGAGTAATCTTGTTACGTGTAACGTGATACACTTTTATTGACCTATGTCGACTTGGTGCACCGCCGGACCGGCCGGTGCTCTCAGTCGCGTCGGCAGCGATATCATTCAAGAGTTGTCACTATCAGGTACGATCTTGAAATGCTTTTGCAACATATACCCATGACCACTGACCGTTTTGCTGTCATGAGATCTCTGGGCAATGACACAGTACTTCTACTTGTCGAGTGCCCAGTTGTCACGACAATTACCAAAGCAGGAGTGATTGTCACCACTTCAACTTGGAGGCCGTCACTCCTGCTTTTCACAAGGATCGCGGCCTTTGAGTCGCGACTGGTCGCCAAAGATATCGACTGTTCATGCCTTTCAAACGACGGATCCAGATTTTGACAAGCAAGACAAACACTCATGCCCATCAAAGCCGAAATGGACGGCCGAGAAGCCTCCACCGGAAAGATCGCTCGCATTTTGACTAGCATCGAGTGGTCCTCACTCTCAAAAGCCCGCGTCCTGCTCACATCAACCTCCATCCAAGTCTTTCGTAGCGTCCGAGTCCAGTGTCAAGTATCCTTCCTGTGCCGCAATGCTCCTGAACGACGTTCACCTCGCCCTGTTGGCGGTGGCTCTGGTTCTAGTAACGTCACCAGTTGCTCTGGCGGAGGACAACACGTTCTTCACCGTGTACGGTGCTGTCCAAGCCATTTTGCAACCTCAACCGGTCGACTGCCAAGTGGGTGACTGGGGCTGCTTCAGCAACACGTGCATCTCCGTCTACTCCACGAAGACCCGACGTCGGTCGGTGACAGTGTGGCCGCGGAACGGCGGAGCTGCCTGTCCGACCCTCGAAGACACGCAAGGCTGCGTCCCCAAGACTGCCAGGTCGGCCCCTGGTCCGAGTTCTCCCAGTGTGACGCCTCCTGTGGCAAGAAGAAGCGCACCCGAGTGGTGACGCTGCCGGCTCAAGACGGAGGGGCGGCGTGTCCAGCTCTGGTTGATAATGCACCGTGTGACCCCATCAACTGTGTCATGAGTGACTGGACGGCCTACAGCATCTGCATCTTGGGTAAGAAGACCCGCACACGGTTCGTGCAGACTTTCTCTCAGTATGGAGGTACGCGATGCCCTCTAGACCTGATCGACATTCAGTCATGCAAACCTGTGGACTGTGCGGTCGGAGGGTGGAGTCCTTGGAAGATCCTCGGCATTAAGAAGACGCGAATCCGTGAAATCACCTGCCAAGCTGACGGCGGCAACCCGTGTCCCCGTTAGTGGAAGAAGCGACGTGTACACCCATCGACTGTATCGTGAGTCCTTGGTCATGGAGTGGAGTGTGTGACCCGACGAGCAAGCTTCGCTCTCGTGTGCGCACTGTCCTCACCCAAGCACAAGACGGCGGGAAGGATTGTCCGGTACTTCAGGAGACGGTGCCGTGTGCCGACTGCGCCGTCAGTGACTGGAACTCGTTCTCAGCCTGCAACCCGCTCACAGGCACCAAGACCCGACTGAGGTCAGTGGTGACTGCAGCTCTGAACGGTGGAGCTGATTGCCTCCCACTCGTAGAGACGAGTGCGTGCGATCCCATTGCCTGTGTAGTAGGCGACTGGACAGAGTGGACTTCGTGCAACTCCAAGACACTGCAACGCACACGTTCGCGTCAAGTACTGACGAATTCGTGCTATGGAGGTAAGATCTGCCCTGCCCTAGTGGAGACGCAACCATGCACTCCTCAAGACTGTACGGTGAGCGACTGGAGTCCTTTCGACTACTTCGTCAAACCTACCGATGGGTTGCGCTACAAACGCCATTCGCGGTCAATTGTTCGTCCCTGCGACGGTGGTGCTACTTGTCCACCTTTGCAAGAAGAACAGGTTTGCCAACCGGTAGACTGCAAAGTGAGTAAATGGGTTTGGGACGACAATGGAGCTGGTGCGTGCCCTCCGGGGACGCAACGTAGACGCACGCGAACAGTAGTGACCCCGCTAATGACGGCGGAGCAGCGTGTCCCTCTTTAGAGGAGTGGGTGGATTGTGGTGATTGCCAGGTGGGTGCGTGGAGCACATTCGGAGCTTGTGACGCCGGCACTATGAATCGCAAGCGAACTCGAATCGTTACGCAGCAGCCCGTCGGCGATGGCGCTGTATGCCCCGGTCTCGAAGATTTCACTCCGTGCGACCCAGAACCGTGTAAGGTGAACGATTGGACTACATGGGGCCCGTGCACGGCTTCCAGTGTCCGCCAACGCACTCGAACTATCGTAAGCCCTGCAAAGTACGGTGGAACTGAGTGCCCAGCACTGGTTGACAAGCAAAACTGCAACCCGGTCGACTGCCAGGTGAGTCCGTGGAGCTCCTACGAGTTGCGAGGAGACAAAAGTGCCGCCGACGCTCCATTCTTCAAAATTGCGACGGTGGTAAGACTTGTCCGGTGCTTGAGGAGACGGTGCCGCTGAACAAGACGAACTGCATCGTGGGCAACTGGGGACCGTACTCGGCTTGCGATCCTACTACGAAGCAACGTTCTCGTTCTCGCGTTGTCCTCACCTCCCCTCAAGATGGTGGAGAAGCATGCCCGGCATTGATGGAGGCCGTTGCCTGCGCACCTGTGCCGTGCCAAGTCACCAATTGGGGAAGCTGGAGCGTGTGCTCGCAAGTTACCTGGAAGCGTACGCGTCGTCGTACTGTGACGACACAATGCGCATTCGGAGGTGCGGACTGTCCAGATCTCATTCAGGAAGAAGCTTGCCAACCGGTCGACTGCAAAGTAAGTGACTGGAATTCCTGGAGCGGTTGCAACCCGCTAACCAAGAAGCGGTCGCGCCGTCGTTCCATTATCACCCAAGCGAGCTTTGGCGGTGTGGCATGTCCGCTTGTTGACGAAGTAAAGAACTGCGAGCCCTCAGACTGCGTCGTCAGTTCTTGGTCGCCATTCACGCCCTGCTCAAACAAAGCGGGTGATGGTACCACCAGCAAAGAGCGGCGCTTCCGAGATGTCCTTCAAAAGCCTGACGGTGGATTGGCGTGCCCACCTCTCATGGAAGAGAGGCCCGCCGCCAAGATAGACTGTGCCGTTAGTGACTGGAGTGAGTGGGGCGCTTGCAACCCCGACCTACTCGTCCGCATGCGCAACCGAACGGTGATCACTGCGTCCAAGAACGGCGGCAAGTGCTGTCCGGCCCTTCAGTCGTCTCAGCCATGCGCCCCTAAGCGGGTGGACTGCAAGGTGGGAGATTGGTCCGACTTCTCGGTCTGCGATCCAGCTTCAAACACCCAACGCCGCACTCGGAATGTGACGCAAGCCGCCGGGCCAAGCGGAAAAGCTTGTCCGGACCTACAGCAGACACGTAGCTGCAAACCGAGCGCCGACTGTCAAGTGGGCGACTGGAGTGATTGGGGAACTTGCTCAAAGCGTCTGCTTCAGCGCACACGCACGCGCGTCGTCACCACACCTCGATCGGGCAAGGGTGCGAATTGTCCTTCTTTGAGAGAAACTCAAGGGTGCCAAATAGTAGACTGCAAGGTGGGGGACTGGGGCAACTGGACTGAGTGCGATCCTGATACTTTCACGAAGACGAGGACGCGTGCAGTGCTGCAAGAAGCCAACGGTGGCAATAAGTGCCCGTGTTTAACGGATACCAAAAAGTGCACCGTGGATTGCCAGGTCTCCGCTTGGGGTGACTACTGTGCCTGTGACGAGGCAACTGGCACCCGAACAACGACGCGGGCGATTATTGTTCAGCCGAAGGGCTACGGAAAAGCATGTCCGGTGCTCACGAAAACGGACAAGTGCGCACCACGTGACTGCAAGGTGAGCGGGTGGTCGCAGTACGGTTCGTGCGATGCGAGTGGAAACCGTAAACGCACTCGTCAAGTAGTGACGACACGTCGAGGCACGGGCAAAGCATGCCCGAGTCTGGAAGAAGTGAAGAGCTGTGTGGCCGTGAACTGTGGCGTTACTGCTTGGGGAACATGGGGCGAGTGCGACCCGGTATCCAACCTCCAGACAAGGAACCGAACTGTTCGTGTACAGCCTGCTAATGGTGGCAGTGCTTGTCCTCCGTTGACGCAGACCCGAAGCTGCCAGAAATGTTTGGTCAGCGATTGGACCGACTGGTCCATTTGCACGGCAGATACCTCCACTCGATCTCGTACGCGCGATGTCACTCAGCAGCCTCCACCACCTTCTACCTGCGGTGTTTCGGACACTGATGACATTGCTGCCGATTTGGTTTGTCCTACTCTGAAGGACGAGCAGCCATGCGAGGCGATCAACTGTACCGTTAGCGACTGGAGTGAGTGGGGTGACTGTGATGCCGACACCTTCGTCAAGTCTCGCAATCGAACCATTGTGCAGCCTGCTGTTCGAGGTGGCAATGAGTGCCCCGACCTCGTCGATACGGAGATATGCCCAGCGGTAGAGTGCTCCGTTGGGGCCTTTACGGACTGGACCACCTGCACTGTTGACACTCCTACGAGTGTTCGGACGCGTGAAATTACGGTAAACCCGGCGTTTGGAGGTTCCGCGTGCCGTGGCTGACAGAGGAAGTCGCTTGCCCACCCATCGACTGCCTCCTGACCGATTGGAAAGATTGGTCTACGTGCACAGACTACACGCCAACGCAAACTCGAGAGCGGTCAATTACCCAGGACGCCCTTCGCGGTGGCGATGCGTGCGATGTATTGACTCAAACGCGGGCGTGTCCTCCAGTGAACTGCGAGCTCGGAAGCTGGAGTTCGTGGCTGAAGTGCGACGACAATACTGCCACGAAAAAGCGGACGCGAGAAATTTCGCGCTCTCCACAGCGTAACGGAACCGCGTGCGACGCTCTCGAAGACATTGCAGCGTGCGACCCAGTGGACTGCACCGTAGACCCCAACTGGAGTGACTGGAGTGCTTGTGACCACACCTGTGGCAAGCGCTACAAGCGTCGACAAGCGTTGCAACTGCCCCTCTACGGGGAGCTGCTTGCGATGCGCTGGTGATGGAGGCGCCTTGCAACCCTGTCAACTGTGCCGTGTCTGCCTGGAGTGACTGGAGTGACTGCAACGCCACTACCGGCAAGCGCACGCAGACTCGCATTGTAACACAGCAGCCATTGTACGGCGGGCTAGCATGTCCGGCTTTGATCCAGGAGAAGGACTGTGACCCAGTGTGTTGCAGCGTTACCGAGTGGTCTACGTGGACGTCGTGTGACAGTGATGACCCCCAGCAGCACCGCTACCGGAACGTGACGCAGAGTCCTCTTTACGGAGGAGCTGCTTGTCCCGACTTGACGCAGGATGTTAATTGCCCACCGGTCAACTGCGTGGTGGGCCCCTGGAGCGACTACGGACGCTGTGACGCGACCACGGGTCTTCGTACTAGCACACGTTCTGCAACACAGACAGCAAGACACGGAGGAACGGAATGCGGGGCTCTGGTCGACACCAAGCCATGCGATCCCGTCAACTGCAAGGTTGACGACTGGAGTGACTACGGAGCTTGTGACCTGGTGACCTTCAAAAAGACCAAGACTAGAAACGTGCTTCAGAAGGCGCTGTACGGTGGCACCGAGTGTCCGGAGGGAACAAACGACGTGCTCTGCGATCCAGTTCACTGTGTCATGAGTCCGTGGGGACTTTGGGAAAGCTGCGATGCTGGGTCTCAAACCAAGACACGCAGACGCACTGTCACTACTCAGCCCAAGTTCGGTGGGAAGGCGTGTGAATCACTGGAGCTGACAGCAGCATGCGATCCAGTGAACTGTGTCATGGGGCCGTGGTCAGACTGGGGTGTTTGCAAGAGTGACGGTAGTGATACAAGCTCTGTTCGAACACGATCAGTGGCGCAGCCAGCCCTCTACGGCGGCACAGCCTGCACTGCTACCCGCGAAGAAGTACCATGTGGTGCTGTTAGCTGTCAAGTTGGCAACTGGACGAGCTGGTCGTCATGCGACTCGAGTTGTGGCAAAAAGACCCGAAAACGTGATATCACTCAGCGCGCCTTGTACGGCGGTGCAGCGTGTCCAGCGCTGGAAGATATTGCAAGCTGCGACCCAGTTGATTGCGTTTTGGGGAACTGGGATGCTACATGGTCCGTTTGCGACCCGACTTCGGGCAAGCGGACGTTGACACGCCCAGTACTGCAGACAGCACTCTACGGAGGCAAAGGTTGTGGTGTCACGATTCAAACCAAGGCGTGTGATCCGGTGGACTGTACTGTGAACGATTGGGGTGACTGGGGTGCATGCAATCCCGACACTGGCAAGAAATCACACGTCCGCACGGTGAAGCAACAGGATTTATACGGCGGCTGCAAGTGTCCGACGCTCACTGAGACAGCTAAGTGTGACCCTGTGCCATGTGCTGTTGGGCCCTTCGGGGACTGGACGCCATGCACCGATGCTGATGCCACCAAGTCAAGGAGTCGTCAGATCACACAGCAGGCTTTGTACGGCGGCGCGGATTGTCCATCACTCTCCGAGACGGCGGCTTGTCCTCCAGTAGACTGTGCCCTTGATACATGGGGACCGTGGAGTGACTACGATCCTATCACCGGCATCCGTAAGAAGACCCGGGCAGTGCTTCAGCAGACCGTGCGTGGTGGATTGCCATGCGATGAAACGCAGCAGACAGAGAAAGCGACCCCCGTGAATTGCCAGGTCGGCAACTGGACCGACTACGGTCCTTGCAACGACGCTGCGGGTCTCAAGACTCGGTCTCGTCCGATAACAGTGTCCCCATTGTACGGTGGGCTTCCATGTCCTGAGACCACACAGGATGCTAAGTGTGATCCTGTCAACTGCATAGTCAGCGATTGGAGCGTCTGGGCGTCCTGCGATCCCAGCACGGGACTCAAGTCTCGTCGACGTGATACCCTGCAGAAGGACAAGTACGGCGGTGCCTGCTGCCCGGATACTTCGGATACTGCGCCTTGCGACAAGGTAGACTGCATCATGAACGACTTCGACCCGTGGACGTCGTGTGATGCCACCACCGGCCGAAAAACAAGAAATCGGTCGGTGCGGGTATCGCCAATGTACGGCGGAAGTGCATGCCCCGCTACAACAGAGGAGGGATACTGTGACCCGATCGGATGCAAGCTCAGCGACTGGGGTTCGTATGGAGCCTGCAACGCCACTACTGGAGTCAAGACTCGCACGAGAACCATCACCACGAGTCCTCTCTACGGCGGTGCTGCTTGTCAGACACTCACAGACACGGCGCCGTGCGACCCGATCAACTGCCAAGTGGGTAGTTTCGGCACGTGGTCCGCCTGCAACAAGGACACATTGACGTCGACGCGTACGAGGAAGATCACGGTGACTCCCATGTATGGTGGCATCGAATGTCCGTGTCTGTCCGAGTCATCGACGTGCAAGATGCCGACTCCGACTAACTGCACGGTGAGTGCGTGGTCATCATGGACCAAGTGCACCAGCACGTCTAGCACGCGTTCACGCACACGAAAGGTAGTGACCGCAGCGATCAACGGCGGTACGGTGTGCCCAGCACTGACCGAGACCGGGTCGTGCGCAGGATTGACCTGCACTATGGGCCTGTGGTCGAACTGGACGGCTGGCTGCGACAGCTGCGGTATGCAGACTCGAACGCGTCTCGTCTTGGAAGACCCGTATGTTGGAAACCCACCGTGTCCAGCGACGATGGACTGGCGTGAGTGTGTCTATAGCAACACGACCAACGACTACGCCCCGCCGACCACCGCTTATATTCTTCTTGGTGGCGAAGTTACTGGACTGGAGGCCGAGGCGTTCACCGAGTAAGCTGGTGAAGGTGGGGCGCCAAGTTTGTGCGTTTGATTGCATTTTGCATGTGTGTGTGTGTAGAACGATAGCTTGGCGTTCTCTTTGTTACTGTTAATAAACGTATTTTGCTCATACTGCACTACGTAGTCACTTTTTTTGCGTGGAGGCAGAATAAAGTGATCGAAATCTGTGGGCGAACTTCGATATAGTAGGCATGATTCTAAGCTGCCAAGTTGCACAGAATGAGTAAAGCGATGAAAATTACTCGAGACGCTGTCACGCGCAGAACTGAAGTCGAGGACAACAATTCTGTAGTTGTGTTTGCTGTGCTGCTTGATGAAGCGGAGGTCGAAGCAGACGCGTCATTTGATCCGTCGACCAGGAAGAGTTTTCCGCTGTGCGTCTCCAGAGAAGCACTCGTTAGTGTTGACGTGGGCTGGACGGCACTTCTAGTGCTGCGGAAGCAGTTCTGGATGTGGCTGTTGCTGACCGGGCTGCTGCCCATGACGCTGGAGATGATGACGGCGCCTGGCCCCGCTATTAGGGCTGCTGACGCTGGCCTGGACTGGCCGTTGTTGAGCGGGATGCTGCTCATGACGCAGAAGCTGCTGACGTCGGCTGGACGGTGCTTCAAGTGCTGCTGACGCCACTCCGGATGGAGGTTGCTGACCGGGATGCTTCCCATGACGTTGGAGATACCGACGTCGCCTGGGCCCGCTACTAGTGCTGCTGACGCTGTTGTGGATGTGGCGTTGTTGAGCGGGATGCTGGAATAATATTAATTCCTGTCGTTCAGGTACTGAACGCCTGTTGCACATCGTAACTACTGAATTTCTGTTGCGTGTCATGGAATATCTGTTGCGAACCCAAGACAACAGAAATTCAATACTGATTAGCAGCAACAGATTATTCAGAGCTACGACTATGACTTCCTGTTAAGAATGAGATAGAGAATTTAAATGGGTATGTATTGTTATAAAGTCATGGTATCCATGGTACTGCGCCAGTGCCTAGTCGACCTCCATGTCATGAGCTCGACGTATCGCGTGCACCATCTCTTCAGCTTTGTATTGCACGCTTCCTCCATCCACGAATGTTGCCGTCCAAATGTAGACGCCTTCATGAGGGCACAGATGAACACCAGCAACCTGGCCCACTCTGCGGTCTAGGATAGTTTCGTCTCCGTCATTGACCTCAAACTCCTGCATTACTGGCCACTTCATAGGTCTCCCAGGCGACTTCGTAAAAGGCCAATAAGCCGGTCAATGTCGTAAGCGTCTGAAGCAAAGTCTCGCTGCAGACTCCTGTGATTGCCCGAGGTCGCCCACGTTGACCACGCATAGGAATTGAAGCCATGGCACGATCAATATTTATTTTCTCCAGAAGATGCAGCGCAGCGACGATATGCGAGCAAACCCAACCTGAGTGTTTGAAACTCTTGCATGTACAGCTCAACGCGCTACGAACTAACCGGATCTACATAAAATAAAAACTAAACATGAGCTGTTTCAAAGGAGAGTTATATAATCAGTCGCGTGTTACTTCTGTTAGCTGCCATTTTGATTGATGTGGAAACTCTTCCATTTCCCGTAGGGCCCTATCATTCAGAACGACTTGATGAAGCGACAAACATATGAATTGAACATCCTGTATCGGTTCATCATCGCCAAGCCAGCCTCGTAAAGACTTCTGGAACCTACCACACCGCCACAAAAATAGATTAAAAACTACAAACCAAAACCAACCACGATAAGGCTGTCGGATACTACCTTTCGGTCCTTTCGGCGGATACAAGTGAGCCAGCAAGGTTCTATGGTTGAACCATAGCCTTTGTGCTGTTGAAAAATTCGAGCCGGGCGTGAAGATGCTCTCGCGTTAACAATGCGATGATTCCGAGGGTCGATCAGGAATGTTTTTGCCTTGACGACTGCATCAACAGGAAGCGGGCCTACATCGAGTAGAATGTACATTTGTTAATGTTACTCTGCAGAGTACTAAACACAACCGAAGTAACATACCTTCAGCATAATGAGCTTGGGAGCCAGCCGATAAGTTCGTGGCATCGTACAACAAAACCCGGGGCAACACCGAGTTTAAAATGGAGATTGTTGGTGCCTTTTTGTAGTCAGTAACAATTACCTTGATGACTCGGTGGTGGCTCTCAATGGGTTGCTGGGTTGGTAAAAACCCGGAACTGACGAACTTCCGACACTCCATCGCTCCCACCGCGGAGTCAAATACACCGATTGTAGCCATTTAGCAATATCTCCTTCGCCCTCCGAAGTCCATGCCGTAACGAATCGTTTGGCCAGAGCCCGAAATTGACGGAGCGTACGTGATGTATGCAATAAGCGCAGATGTGGTTGGACAACTTCCTTCACAAAATCTTTTCTGCTGGTCAGTTTTGTCTGTTTGCGTGCTTGCCTGAGCAAATGCTCCTAGCACGTAAGTACTTATACGCTAGGCCACACAATGGCTAGCGCAGACGCAATTGCATCTGAATGGTCGATGCTAGCACTACGCACCGAGACATCTACGCCGTAAAAAAGAGAGGCATACTTGACTAATGCGTTAAACATCATCTCGTACGCGTACGTGCACTCCGTTCTCACGAACATGTACAACCAAGGGGTACTAATTAATATCGGTTGCTCAGATACTGAATGCCTGTTGCCTGTCATTTCTACTGAACTTCTGTTGCATGAATGAGAAAACCTGTTGCCATGATTTGAAGGTCTATCACAACAGAAAGTCAGTGCTGAAAATCGACGACAGATATTTAAGTGTATGAACTCTGATTTAAGAGGGTGCACATTAACTCGACCAGTCGACTTAATATGAACCTCTACTCTGGTGCACATTAACTCGACCGGTCGACTTAATTAGAACTTTATTCTGGTATATTGCAGTAGTGCTATATATACTGGGCGTAGTAAGGTGATCTATGCTTCACACCCCAAAGTTGTCGAGTAGTTTCAGAAGCTCGATTGGTTTCACACTTCGCAAAGCTTGACAGGCTCTAAACGTGGGTCACTCTTCATTGTGGTGGCTCGCTCCCTTAGTGATGTCGACGGATGGTACTTATCGCTTGCACTTTGGAGGATGGACGCTAGTCGATTGTGGAGGAATCTCAGTCAAAACGTCAAGTTCTGGATTTGTGCAGCGATTTCGCCCTTGGTTGTACATGTTCGTGAGAACGGAGTGCACGTACGCGTACGAGATGATGTTTAACGCATTAGTCAAGTATGCCTCTCTTTTTACGGCGTAGATGTCTCGGTGCGTAGTGCTAGCATCGACCATTCAGATGCAATTGCGTCTGCGCTAGCCATTGTGTGGCCTAGCGTATAAGTACTTACGTGCTAGGAGCATTTGCTCAGGCAAGCACGCAAACAGACAAAACTGACCAGCAGAAAAGATTTTGTGAAGGAAGTTGTCCAACCACATCTGCGCTTATTGCATACATCACGTACGCTCCGTCAATTTCGGGCTCTGGCCAAACGATTCGTTACGGCATGGACTTCGGAGGGCGAAGGAGATATTGCTAAATGGCTACAATCGGTGTATTTGACTCCGCGGTGGGAGCGATGGAGTGTCGGAAGTTCGTCAGTTCCGGGTTTTTTACCAACCCAGCAACCCATTGAGAGCCACCACCGAGTCATCAAGGTAATTGTTACTGACTACAAAAAGGCACCAACAATCTCCATTTTAAACTCGGTGTTGCCCCGGGTTTTGTTGTACGATGCCACGAACTTATCGGCTGGCTCCCAAGCTCATTATGCTGAAGGTATGTTACTTCGGTTGTGTTTAGTACTCTGCAGAGTAACATTAACAAATGTACATTCTACTCGATGTAGGCCCGCTTCCTGTTGATGCAGTCGTCAAGGCAAAAACATTCCTGATCGACCTCGGAATCATCGCATTGTTAACGCGAGAGCATCTTCACGCCCGGCTCGAATTTTTTCAACAGCACAAAGGCTATGGTTCAACCATAGAACCTTGCTGGCTCACTTGTATCCGCCGAAAGGACCGAAAGGTAGTATCCGACAGCCTTATCGTGGTTGGTTTTGGTTTGTAGTTTTTTAATCTATTTTTGTGGCGGTGTGGTAGGTTCCAGAAATCTTTACGAGGCTGGCTTGGCGATGATGAACCGATACAGGATGTTCAATTCATATGTTTGTCGCTTCATCAAGTCGTTCTGAATGATAGGGCCCTACGGGAAATGGAAGAGTTTCCACATCAATCAAAATGGCAGCTAACAGAGGTAACACGCGACTGATTATATAACTCTCCTTTGAAACAGCTCATGTTTAGTTTTTATTTTATGTAGATCCGGTTAGTTCGTAGCGCGTTGAGCTGTACATGCAAGAGTTTCAAACACTCAGGTTGGGTTTGCTCGCATATCGTCGCTGCGCTGCATCTTCTGGAGAAAATAAATATTGATCGTGCCATGGCTTCAATTCCTATGCGTGGTCAACGTGGGCGACCTCGGGCAATCACAGGAGTCTGCAGCGAGACTTTGCTTCAGACGCTTACGACATTGACCGGCTTATTGGCCTTTTTACGAAGTCGCCTGGGAGACCTATGAAGTGGCCAGTAATGCAGGAGTTTGAGGTCAATGACGGAGACGAAACTATCCTAGACCGCAGAGTGGGCCAGGTTGCTGGTGTTCATCTGTGCCCTCATGAAGGCGTCTACATTTGGACGGCAACATTCGTGGATGGAGGAAGCGTGCAATACAAAGCTGAAGAGATGGTGCACGCGATACGTCGAGCTCATGACATGGAGGTCGACTAGGCACTGGCGCAGTACCATGGATACCATGACTTTATAACAATACATACCCATTTAAATTCTCTATCTCATTCTTAACAGGAAGTCATAGTCGTAGCTCTGAATAATCTGTTGCTGCTAATCAGTATTGAATTTCTGTTGTCTTGGGTTCGCAACAGATATTCCATGACACGCAACAGAAATTCAGTAGTTACGATGTGCAACAGGCGTTCAGACAGGAATTAATATTATTCCGTTGATGACGAACTTGCTCTGAGCTCACAACATTCGCTTGAGGTGAGATTGCCCTTCTAGCCAGAAGACCGTACAGGAAAAAGTAAACTTCAATAAAAATGAAATACATGTAGTACAAAGCTATACTACTACGTAGTGCATCCAACATCATCTTGTGTATTCGTCGGCGTTGAGCATGAAGCCATCCAAATATTCATCTGGATAAGACGGAAAGTTGAACTTTTCATTTTGAGTGTCTTCATGTCGGTACCATGTGGCAGGATTACCCACGATCAGGACAGCGGTAGTTCTCACATTGATTGCACTCGCAAGGTTCAATTAGCTCTGGCGATAGATATCACTCTTTGGATCGCGTCGATGACAATGATTATGAAGTTGACGTGCTTCTCAAATTGGAACCCTTCTTGGACAGGCTTCTTGATCGCTTCTTCATCAGAGCTGTTGTTGTTGTTGTTGAGTTCGCGAAACCATGCATTTTCCATTATATCCCGATAGTGAGACTTGAGTTTCGCCAACTCCAGTTGTCTCTCACCTAACATTTAGTCTCCAGGCCGAAAGCGTACGTGTAGCATGGGTATAATCCTACCCGTACGCGCGAGCTTTGATATTTTAATCTGGAAGTTTGAATGAAATCCCATATGGTCAACAAAAACGAGGGAATGACCTTGGATGCAGGCTTTGAGTAAACGAGCATACATTTTACAAGATTTTGTAGGAAATATTCAACACGTTTGACAAGAAAACCTCCTGATATTGGCAGTTTTTTCATACTTGAGTTCTCTCGACTTTCAGTATTCTTCTCATCTTGTTTGTTTGAAGCTTGAGCCTCTATAGCTCTCAAAAATATTTTTAAACACGTTAATGCATTAACCCGGATTGAGCCTGCGTTTTCGATACGATAGATTGCTGGAATAAAGCTGAAAAATAGATTCCTGACTCTCTATTCCTTTGTCTTTGTCCTCGTAAGCTTGATTTTCGATAGCCCCTCTGTAGGCTTCAAATTTAAGTTTTAAAGTTGCGAGACTCGTTATCCTACCCCTGGAGACAAAAGGTTAAGTTCTTTTTACACATAGGAGGGGCATCAATAAGTCTGACCGAGATCTAAAGCTCACACATCACCATTCCAATGAACGTGAGATGTATGGTAATACAAGAACCTTTATCGCACTTCTACCTGTGATATCTCCATTGACGAGTTCAGCCACTGGACCATCCAGCAAAACTCGTGTGTGGATTTTCGTGCACTATGTAATCCGTGTCTACTTCTAACTTTTGTTTTAGAGGAAGAGAGCCTACAAAGTCGTCGACATGAGGAGTTGAACCAAACTCGGGTTCAAACTCCTGCATACATGTTCCCTTCGTGAGTATCGTGTAGTTCAATACCAGAAAACACAACGAACACTTAAACGTTTGTCCGATGGCACATACACCGGATATACAGCGTCGAACTCGATCGGCTCATCGCTGTTGAGAAACACTGGTACCTAGCATTCGGTTACACGCATGAGTTTGACGTTGCTATCCTTATCATAAACTACACCACGCTCTTACGAAATCCTTGCTCCGGCTTTGCATGATAGTCTGGACATTGGCCATAGGGTCTCTCCACATGGCCTTAGGGTCCCACATCTCAACTTGGGCGTCAAAGAGGCAATGGCCCGAACCCGATGAATGGCTCTTTGGCATGGGGCGACGTTTTGCTATGAACGATCTATGGATCCACAAAGGTTTCATTTAATTTTATAAAGCCATGAACCATTAAAAGAGAGGAAGCAGAGTCTAACCCACAAGCACCGTGCGTTTCATGCGGTTTGCACGACAACACGTCTTCCTTACAGACCTTGATCTTCTTCTAGTGACGCTCAACCTTAGTCACACGTACTCGTGCTTGTAGCGAGTGTCCTCGTCACGGCAAATCGCGTTCTCGCGCTTCTGTTGGCACGGCTACTGAAACAGTGCTCGCGCTTCTTGGCCAGCGTCATCCTTTAATCATCAAAGATGTTGCCTTTCTCTTCCATGAGCTCCCCGAACGGCGAGTGCAACAGCACCTTGTCCTCCTGGTCCTTGGTCCTCGCCCTCGCCGCTCTTGAGGATCGCCTGCATCTCCTGCGTTGAGAGGTCATACTGTACCACCAGGGCGTGCTCGTTGTCAGGCTCGACCTTGAAAAACGCCCAAGCGTCCACGAGCGGAAGCGGTGCTGCTTGCCGTCCTACTGCACGCGCTTGCTCAGCACGGTCGTGATGATCTTGGCGGACCAGCTCGCCGTGGACCGCGATTGTGAGATACAGCCGTGGCTGCGGTGCGAAGCCGGCGTGCTGCACCGTACGAACGTGCGGCAGGAAGCGCTGTACTTGTCAGAGAAGCCTGGCAGGCACTCCAACACAAAGCACATCAACAATAAGTATCATCTCATTCTGCACATGGTTGAAGAAGGCAAGTAGAATGCGTTGCACGTACCGACAAATGCCAACACCGCGGACATCATGACGAATTTTCTCGCAAGGGACAAGTTTGGTCAGTTTTGTTTGCAGCTTAAGGTGCTGCCTCTCGAAGGAACCCCGGCTGCAGATCGGAAACATGGGTGCATGGGTGCGTCCGCCCTCGCCACTTGCGAGCAGCGACGCGCGTTGAGAGCAAGTGAGAGGGTGAGATACAGCCGTGGCTGCGGTGCCAAGCCGGCGTGCTGCACCGTACGCACGTACGAGCCCTGGGTCGAAGACCGCAGTGATGACGCTGCATCACGTGCAGCCTCCGCCTGAACTCATCCAGACGCGACGCAACGGACGCTGCCGTTGCCCAGAGCGCTGACGTCGCTGCTGCCCAGAAGCCGTCACTGCACAGGCGCTGCCTGCTGCAGGACTTCGCCTGCGAGCGAAACTCCTACGTGCTGCTGCGACAGCATATGGCGCTGCCTGGAGCGGGACGTTGCCAGTGCGTTGAAACCACTGCGCCTCATGCTGCTGCTGCTGCACAGACGCTGTCTGGTGCTGGATGTACCGTTCCGGTGAAACTCCTGAGTGCTGATGCGCACACTCACAGCAAGCAAGGCACAGACAAGTACGTTAGATGTAACCACTGCTAATACAACGTTCGGGTTGCGAAGGTAGGCTAGGTGAAAACAGTGCGCTGCGCGCACAGCTCACCAGAGCGCACTTCTCAAGTCACCTCCGCCGAGCCAAGCCCTTCAAGTCCCTGTAAGGTGTAAGCCCTTGCTACCTCCTGTGTCAACGTAGTTTTCCCCTTCCTGCATCAATGACGTGCAGCAACGGCGAGGCTCTGCGAGCCCCAACCCTAATACGACGTCGCAGCGATGAGCTCCACCACGTTCTCGTTGTAGACCTGCATGATAGCGATGAACCACAGCTGCTCCGAGGCGGACTGCAGGTCGCGATCGATGGCCTCCATGATGAGCGCACCACAGCAGCGAGCTCACGACGTCGTGTCGCTTTTTCGAAGCGTGGTCAGGATGTCGTCGCGCTCGGCGGTGCGGCTCTGCTTGGCCAGCTCCAGAAGAAAGACGAGCAGGCACACGTCCTAGACCTGGGCCCAAAAGCTACCCGGCACCTGGCCTCGAGTCGAGGCAAACGGACTCGGGCGTGATGAGAAGCGCGTTGCGGGCCTCGTCCAGCGTGTTCTTACAGTCCTCGCGGTGCTCGTCGAACTGCTTGCTGTCGGTCTTGTACGTCTCCATAAAGCCGCGCGCTTGAACAACAGCATGCGCTGCGACTTGAGTGGCGGGCCGGCTTGTCCGCGAACACGTCCGTGCGCTTCTGGCCGCGCGTGAGGTGTGCGTTGTGTTCGTCGAACGGCGCCTTGGTTGTGTTGATACGCTCCGTCTTGATCACGCGCCACTTTCGTCAAGGGCCTGGTGACGCGAGCGGTGATACGTAATGGAACGCCTCAATAGCCATGGTATTGTTCAGGTGGTGTCAGCGCGGCTTGAGAGGGGTCTCGCGCTCCATATGCTCGCTGCTGGAGTTGGTGGGCATCTGAGTTAGTAGGCGACGCGTCACTCGGATCCGAAGTGGGTCCTGCAACGTTAATGCTCGCAGATTTTATGTCCATTAACGTTGCATTAACGTCGTTCTTAACGTACTGTTTCTGGAACGAGGGGGTGAAGTCAAACTCCCACAAATATGTTTTAGGCAACTGTTATATGCTTCGCAAGAGAGGCTTGCATATCGTTGATTTCTCTAGTCCTTGCTTAACCCCATTCAGTTCATTTAAACGAGACAAGGCACGTTAAAAAGACTCCTCGTACTGCTATCAGGGCTGAGGCAAACGTGAGAGCTCCTTCGATTTTGTGGATTTGAGGACCACGACACCCATCCCCAAATAACGTTGTTCCAAGGGATTTATCTTGCTTTTGGCAGATTTTAAGTTGCTTCATATCCTTGATGCAACTTCATTAACGTTGCAGGAACGCCATTCACGCGGATATTGAAGTTGGCGTCACGCTATTGCGTCCCGCGAGCGCTACCGCATACATCGAGTCGCCGCTGGATCCACACATTTTGACTCGAGAGCGAGGCCCCATCTTGATTTGGTTGGAAGAAAGTGGTCTGAGATAGCAGAAAATGACAGTGCAAACTAAGATATGTTGGGTACGAATACCTTGTGTGGAGTATGGGATGGATCACATCAGTGGACTTCCGATTGTCTTTTGGTAAACCGTACCTCACGTATTTTAATGGTAGCGAAAGGGTTAATAAATGTGCTGGTACCTTTAACCCGTTTAAGGAAGGTTTAACCCTTTCAGCAAGGGTTAATTAAATACAGAGTTCCCCGGCAAAGGGAGAACCGTAATCAGTTATTTACCTTGCAAAATTAGTACATTTATGCAAAGCCTTGATCTACCGCGATACAAATCCGTTTGCAAAACTTTTAACCTGGAAGAATTTATTCATAGTTCGAAGAACAATCGTTTGGCGTAGTGGTGAAATGTCTCTGTAATCGAACAACATTTTCGGTTTTGGGTTTTTGGGTGATTGACACATTCGAGCGACCTGGAGGAGTACCGTTTCTGTTCTGGAGTCATTCGCCATTCCTGGGGCGGGTTGGCGGGCGGTTGGCGGGCGTATGGACGGGATAGCTCTGCTACTCGCAGCATACGAGCGATGACAGGGTGGTTGACGGTCACTACAAGCCGTGAACAGAAGCCTGCGAGTGCCTATGGGTACAGCGGGAGACGGTGAATCAAGGACGGGATAGGTCGGCTTCGTGTACCCATTTCGTGCGTGCCGCAAGGTGTGTGAGCATGAAGTGAGGTTTTGTGTGCGTTCATTGAAAATGCATGGTAGTGATTGCTTACATTTGTGTTCATATGCTAGGTGCTGGCTAGCTAGCTGATTAATATGTTGTCCCTTTCTGGATTGACGAATATTTCCATCGAAGAATCGGTCATGTTGGTGGCGGTCACTGGCAAGTGAATACCCGCTAGCGTGAGATCACTTAGGTGCTGAAGTCGTTGTTCTTCTTGAAGTGCATGTGTGGGCGGCTTGAACCATGCCGAAAGCTTTGCTGTCATTGGTGCCATTGCGATCAATCCATGCCGCGTAGTCACCCGTGAAACGAGCAAGTACGTTTGCTGGGGCTTATTGATCACTTTCTGAGTTGATTTCCAGTCCATCACGACCATGGAGTCGAGTGTTTCCCTTTGCACTTTGTATACCGTCGACCCGACCGTGCAGACGAACGGGAATGGCTGAGTTCGCACCGCGATGGAGCGAGGCTGGTCGTTCAGCGCCGCCGCGAGTTTGATAGTCATCTTGGAGTAGGCCTCAGTTGTAAAGAAAACAGGAAACAATTCGGGGTCAATGTCTGACCGGGTTGCTGTTGCCTGTGGTCGCGAGACTGGGATCATGGCGTAGTCAGGTGGCCGGCTCGGTAGCTGCACGATTGTGCCAGTCGCTCCATCGCGAATGAGTTGAAACTGTATCCCAGCGTGGAAGTGAACGTACTTGCGACTCCCGAGCGTGCCATTCGCGACTCCCTTGGCGGTAGAGACGTTCTGGGTAACCTGGATTGGCATGCCGTCGATCAGGTCAAGGTACGGTGCCATCCTGCCAAAGCGGTTGTCGGGCAGGCTGAGTACGTATCGGACGTGCTCTGAACGGTATCGCAGTTGGTTCTCGGGGAACTCTGTAATACTAAATATATAATACCGTAATAGAACGCCGTGGACGAGCAAGATTCTTCGCACCAAATGAGACATCCGAAACCGAAAAACATAAAATACGTCTTTTTATGGAATTTTCTCACGAGGACGGAATCCGTCACGGATGTCGTCGTCCTCAATGCTTCAACGCCACATCTTCATGGAGGTGCTGGAATTTTGCCACGCAGGCTAAGCTCAAAACCCTTGCTCGGTAGGTTTAAATCAATAGGTCCCAGCAAGGTGTTCCCTACCGTCAAAATTCCAACTGGGTTGGACTCCTTCCAATCTGTACCGGTAAAAACGGTATGAGGTTTTTTATTTAACCTTACTTTCAGTCTGTCCATTTGCACCATCCACACATCCCAACAATCCGCCTCCCGACAGACCGCCACGAGTTGGTGCCCGACCAGCGCCAGTGTAGGCTGCGCTGCCCCGCCGCCATGACTCCCCGCCAGACCGACGCCAGACGTGGTCGATCTGCTTCCGCGACGCCGCCGCAGGCCGTTCTATGATGCTGCTCCGCGGTTCCTGCTGTTAAGCTGCCGCGCAGCCATCAAGGACCGTGCTGACTCCTGTCGCTCGAAGGACCTGCGGAACTTGCGGGTCTGTTGACCCAACGCCACCGCGGACCCTGCTGCCGCGCATGTGCTGCTTGTTCGTCGATGGATGTGTGATCTCTGCTCACGGAGCTCGTTAGTTAAGCACCAGGCCTTCGGGTCTGGGGGAATGGGTTCAATTCCCGTCGTGGGCTTCGTGACTATGTATGTGTATGCGGTTGTTATGTCCCTTTGTTATGTAAGGTGTCTATCTACACGCATCACATGTACACGCTCTGCTTTAACCTCTGTCTGCCCGTATTATTTGTCATGTAATACTGACTTTGCTGGAATTTAACTTGTATGCATTGTGTATTACTATGTACCGTGCGTTTATGAATGGCATCTCTCAGGTGTCTCTCAGGTGAAGCGAAGGAATGTGGGTAGCGTAGCCTGTGGTGTCGGATCGGTAATGTCGCCTTCAAGGAAGTGCGCCCGATATTGACCGAGAAGGACATTCAGATCGTCACTCTTGTGCAGCGCGCGCATGGCTTTCACGACGGAACCAACAGCAATGGAGATCTCTGAGCTGCCAAGAACCTCAGTGTCTGATCTTCGGCCTCGACGCCAAGTTTGTGGACTTCTGCCTTGAACGCAGGTGACGACGGATCCAGCTTGAAGCCTGAAGGTAAGCACATCATCATGTATGCTACTGCATGCCTCGACTCGTGCAGGGTTGTCTTACTAACTGTTTGATTCGTACATGCGTGGCACAGCAGTGAACCACTCGAACCACACCGTGGCCAGCGCTTTGGAGGCACGTTTTCGTGCGCGCTTTGGTTGGCCTTGCACGGGTTCCTCGAGTAGGTTGTTGCGTATGTTTGTCAATAGACCCCGCCTTCAACTACAATGCTGCAAGTCTTTCTTCTACGCGTGTTTGGCGGAGCAACAGCTCTTCAAGTTGCTTCGACTGCGTCTCCAGGAGAGCGACCACACTACCCGAAGCAGTAACTGCTGTGTCTTCTTCTGCTTCTGCAGGTGGAGTGAAAGCAGTGCGAAGAGTGATAGACCACGCCAACAGCTCGGAGCCGCGTATTGCTAGCGTGTCCAGTGCTTCGTGGACGCGTACGACGTAAGGACTGCTCGGACGGTGGCTCTGCATTTCAGGGAAGTGCAAGATCAGCGTCGCCATCAACACTTCTAGTACCTGGGTGTCAACATTCCAAGCCATCTCCGGAAACCCCGCCACCGCCGAAAAAGACTGATTGCAGCTTGTCGACGCGGGTTTTGACGATACCGTCAAGGGTCGACAGGTCAGGGAGCCGATCACCTGCCTGCGGACTCCACCCGCTCAACTGACGTGCCACTTGTTGGTCCTCGTGTGTTGTGTTCAACATGTAGGAAAACGCCTTGCTCACGCGGGACATGTTCCAGCCCCCACGTTCGACAACCCAGTGGGGACTAATTCGGCTGTCGGCGTTCGCGTGCATGGCTCCGCCACGCCTGAACGAGTGCGACGTCAGCCCCTTCGTAAGCCCGCTATTCTTGGCCACCGGAAGTGCAGCTACAGCAACTAACAACCTATTAATGTAAGCTTGAGCGACAGGAGCTGTACGTTTCGGCTGTAGCTGCGGTGGTTAGCGCGTCATCGAGATCGCGGTCGAGCAGAGCAATCAAGTCGAGGTCTTTGTCCTCGCATCGAGCCTCGGTCGTAGACAGTGATGTAGCAGCAGCAAATTGGGGAAAGTTGCGGGCTCCTGGTGCAGACTGGAGAGCGAGAGCGACGGCGAGAACGTGCAGCGGGTACGTAACGGAATCGTTAGGATATTTAAAAAGAGAAATTCATTGCTGTGATGCAGTCTTCACACGCTTAAAGCGAAGGAAAATCATATGACCATAAGTAATAGTTAGCTCAATAGAAACTCAAACCATTGATGGCCACCTTGAAGTATACTCACCCGGATAGACACACAACTGGGCCTTCTCCAATTACTCAGCATCGGAGCCACAACCGTACAGGTATCATATCATGGCCACTAACGCCGCATCCAGGTAGTCAGAACTAGCTGAAGCGTGGACATAGAGAGCCGATATAATCGCCTTTAGATCCTTCTTGGTGCACGGAGGTGCTTGTTTCGTGACGCTCTGCTCCGGTCTCTTTTCACAGTATCTATCTAGCGTAGCTAGCATCTTTTGCAACTTCTTCGCAACGCATTGGCTTTGCTGCGGATAGAGATCCGCCAGCCAGTTCTTAACATTACCAAAGCAAGATAGAACTGTGTTCTTTGACAGTGATACGCCTTGCCTTCCTACCTTTTTCACTAAAAACCACCCATACTTGTCAAGAATAACAAACATGCTTTTACCTGTGTTGTCCTTAGTGATGCGGTCGTGGGCTTCCGCGAGCGTCACCTCCTTCTTCCCGAGGAAATCCTCGAAGGACTTGATGACCGTAGCCCTGCTTCGCTGGCTGTTGGCCTGTACTAGTGAAGCCACCGACATTACTACAAACGTCTTGAATCCGAGTGGCCAGAGCAAGTTGGAAACCTACGAATATATATTCTATTTGTAAACAACTCGAATTTTGGTAAGACATACTCGATATCACGTAACGATTCCAACCGGATATTTGTGGAATGGTCAGATTGCTGGTGTACAGTTTTAGAATCCTTTCTATTGGGCAAAATTAAAGTTAAGATCTATTTCTATTGGTCATAAGTGCAAATTTGCTTAAACCCTCTCTTTCTATTGGTGGAAATCAACCATACAAAGATAAAGCTTTTAACCTTCGGTCAGAATGGCAATGATATGCTACCATATTTAGAAGAGGGCCCTCGTTACGTAGACCAACTATATGGACTTAAAACCAACTATCCTGCAACTTAAGAACCTCTTACAGCAACTGTACCCCTGAACCCTAAACCTACCCCGGGGAGTGGCGTGGCAATGTCGAGGTTTAGCACACCGCGCGAAGACTTCGCTTCGCACGTCGATGCTAAACCTCTCTGACCAAGCCCGTTCATTTGACCCTAGACTTGCAGCGATGCGCGCTGCGCTTGATCTCGCCGGCCGAAGCCGGCGACTTTGGTTGCTTTTCAGGTACTAGGGTTATTAGCCTGGCTTTAACGATTTAGTTGATCTACGGAAGCACTTTCTTAGAAGAGTCGTATACGGCTCGTAAGCCGCTGAGTACATGTAGCCCTTCCTTTCGCCTCGCTTATGAACACATTTGCTTTTGGTGCCTCCAGTTTCATTTAGAAAGTACGCGTCGTGGTGTTGAGGGATGACTGATGATGGATGGTGAGCTCGCGAGCAAAATTGCAAGACCTGCCAACGGATGGCATCCTTACATAAAGTACGATTATTATATTATCGTCACGTGATCTACATGTAACACTGGACTGTACCGGTACATGTACATTCTGCATTTTGCGCCCCAGCCAACAATTGAAGCATCCCTGCTTCAAAGCAATGCGAGCACTTCATGTGGTGGTTACCGCTGCATTGTGCTCGGCGGTCTCAGCCAGATCCGATAGTCTTGTGAACACGGTTAAGAACTTTTTCAGCGACGGCGACAATTCGGCAGCCTCGGGCAGTGCTGTGGACGATGCCGAGTGTGTGTATGACTGGTCTTCGTTGAGCTGTACGCCAGAGGAATCATGTGCGATCCAATACCAGTTCGGTGATCTCACACCTTCGGCAGCTTGTCGGGTGAGCGACGCAAGCAACGCCACCAAGGTGCCGCAGCAGTTCCACTTGGCGTTCGCTGGTGAAGAAGCAGGCACGGGTATGGCTATTTCCTGGACGACGTTCGTTCTTGATAGTGACCCAAGGGTGTGGTTGGGCCGCCGCGACACCAAGATTAAGGTGGTGGGCAGCGCAAAGATTGAGACGAAGTCGTACTACAAGGACAAGGACTACGAGCTCTACAGCTACCACGCTGTTGTGAGCGGACTCAAACCCAACACGGAGTACTTTTACAAGGTCGGAAACGCTGACAACAAGCATTTCCAAAGTGGTGTAAGCTCCTTCACGACAGCACGCGCCAGTGGTGACAAGACTCCATTTACGATCGCTGTGTACGGTGACTTGGGAGCCGACGACAATTCGGTCGAGACCAACAAATACGTGAACAGCCATGTGAGAGACGTGGATTTTGTCTATCACATTGGAGACGTGGCGTATGCAGACAACGCGTTCCTCACGGCTAAAAACGTATTTGGCTTTTATTACGAGCAAGTGTACAACAAGTTCATGAACTCGATGACCAATGTCATGAGGCAGATGGCCTACATGGTTCTGGTAGGCAATCATGAAGCAGAATGCCACTCCCCTACCTGTCTTCTCTCCAAAAGCAAGAAGGATCAGTTGGGAAACTATTCGGCATTCAACTCGCGCTTCAGGATGCCTTCACCCGAAAGCGGAGGTGTGCTGAATATGTGGTATTCATACGAATACGCCACCGTTCACTTCACGACACTCTCATCCGAGACAGACTACCCCAACGCTCCAAGCAATGCCTACCTCACTAAACGAACGTACGGCAATTTCGGAGATCAATTGGCATGGCTGGAAGAAGATCTGAAGGCTGCGGATGCCAACCGCGACACAGTCCCGTGGCTCATCGTGGGAATTCACCGCCCGATGTACACAATCCGGTCATGTAATTCGGCTGGCGTTCCCAATAATGACTATGAGGCGTTGAACGTGCAAGATACATTCGAGAAGCTCTTTATCAAGTACAACGTGGACCTGGTACTACAGGGCCATGTTCACGCTTACGAACGTCACTTCCCGACGGCAAATAGCAGTGCGATCATGGATGGAGTTTCTAGTGATAACAAAACGTACGAAAATCCGCAAGCACCCGTGTACGTCATTGCTGGGTGTGCGGGAGGTCCTGAGGGCTTCTTTCAGTACAAGAACCCACCATCGCCAGACTGGCTCGTGTTGATGGACAACACGCATTACAGTACCACAAGGCTATCGGTGACTCCGTCGAATCTCACTCTGACGATGATTGAGAGCGCTACTGGTACAGTTCACGACGAATTTTCCATTATCAAGTCCAGTGAAACTCAAGATGTATCGGTAACGTTAGCATGAATGTTGGTTGTCTACAGTTATCCTCGATGTACCGAAATGCAAAGCGTTTGATATGTTTGGTTGTACCGTGGTTTTACTGTATTTCGCCAGCATAAGTGTCAATGTTGTAGTTAGTGATCTACATGTAGAAGAAAAACAGCATCCAAAGGTGAAGAAGGCCAGACTTGTAGAAATGCAGCACAAAAAAATGCGCTACGTCTTCATTATTGACGCTCGAGATTTCAACTTTTGTAATTTGCTGAATGAACGAAGAGGCATCTTACTCTAAAGCTGCACACCGACATTGACGGTGCCGGCACCGCTGCTCGTGTCGATAGCGAACTCTGCGCACAGCGGGTTCGTGATATTGTTGTACACGTTGCACCACGTGTCCGGTTTGATGGCCACCACGTAGTTGCTGTCCTCGACGATTCTCTTCAGTCCGCTACCGATCTTCGGTTCGTATACGCCCCAGTCTTCCGCCGACAGCGAGAACGACACGTCCGTGGACTCACCTGCCTGTAGCTCAATCTTCTTGAACTTTTTGAGCATCTTCATCTCCGGCACCGAAATCTTGCGGAATGGCTGGATCAGGAACAACATGACCGTCTCCTTGCCTGTACGCGAGCCGACGTTCGTGACAGTAACCGTGGCAGTCAACGTATCGTCCGCGTTTGAGATGGTCGTCTTGTCCAGCGTGACGGACGAGTAGTTAAACTTCGTGTAGCTGAGCCCGGCGCCAAAGTCCCATTGCATCCCGCAGTTGTCCCACATACAGCGCGTAGTCACGCGATGGTTGTACGGAATGGCGATGTTGGCCGGGTCCTTCGGGTACGTGATAGGGAGTTTGCCACTCGGGTTCACGTCTCCGTAGATGATTTCAGCAATGGCTTGGCCACCGAGTTCACAGGGCAGCATACCGTCAATGATGGCATGCGCGTGGTCGGGGATCGAGCCAAGCAGTCGCGGACGACCCTCGATGAGCACTACAATCACCTTGGTACCCGATGCAGCGAGTGCTTCGATGTACTTCTCCTGGCCTTCCGGCAGTGCAGGGTCGTCGATGTCGCCTGGCTTCTCCGTGTACTGCGACTCGCCAATGGCCGCGATCGTGAATTCGTGCTGGCCGGCAAGCTCCACGGACTTTGCAAGAGCAGCGTCCGAAATCGACCCGTTCACGAACAGACCATTAAAGTACGTGAAGGAGTCGTTGCCGACAAGGTTCTCCAGGCCCTTGCGAATCGAGATGCCGTTGCTAAACATTTGGTTGCCGGAGTATCCCTGCCAGACAAAGGTCCAGCCACCGCACTGGTAACCCACGTTGTCTGCCGAGTGGCCCGTGAGGAAGACGGAAGCAGTTTTTGGCAGTGGCAAGGTGTCGTTCTCGTTTTGAAGTAGCACGGTGGACTCGCGCGCCATCTCAAGGGCAGTCTCCTTGTCTTTGTCGTTACCCACCATCGACACATACTCCTTACCGGGCATGGGGTTGTCGTAGAGTCCAAGCTGAAGCTTCAATTTGATGACACGTTTCGCAGACTCACGCAGGCGAGCTTCCTGCTCCGGGTTCTCCTTGAGCATGGTGAGGCCGTACTCAATGAAGTCCGAGTCCTGAGCCACCATACTCATATCGATTGACGTTTGCTTGAGAGACGTGGCCACGGCCTCCTCGCGGGTGCTAGAGACGCGATGGAAATCATGGAGGTTGTAAATTTCATTCCAGTCGGACAGCAGGACACCGTCAAAGGACAGGTCGGATCGGAGAAGGTCGTTAAGGATTCTGGAGCTAGAGACCACGGGGTCGCCGTTCAAAGAGATGTAGTTCTCCATGGTGGTCAGCGCACCAGCTTCCATCGCTGCCTTGAACGGTGGCAGGAAGTAGTTGAGCAAGTCGAAGTCGGCCATGACGACGTTGTCGCGGTCATGACCCGTCGGTGTCTTCGAGTATCCGATGAAGTGCTTGATGCAGGCAGCCGAATGGTTGGTACTCTGGAGACCGCGGACGAGAGCGGCGCCCATGACGGAGGACAGGTGCGGGTCCTCGCCGAACGTCTCGTAGGTGCGAGCCCAGAGCGAGTTCTGTGAGATGTCGAGGATAGGCCCGAAAATCCACGGGATGCCAGCAGCCCCAGTGTCTCGAGCAGTTATGCGGCCTACTTCTTGGACGAGGTCGGGGTTGAAACTCGCGCCGCTGTTGATCTGCTGAGGGAAGAGTACGGATCCGTCTACGTAGTTGGCACCGTGTACTGAGTCAATGCCATAGATGATGGGATGACCTCCGTTTTCCTCCATGGTGATTTCCTGGATGCGCCCGATGATGGAGCGGAACTCAGTTGCGCTGTAGCCGTAGCTTCCGTTGATCGGCGTGTCGTAAAACGTGTTGAGGTACGACCCGACATGCTGTCGGGCGAACGAGCGCACTGCGGTCTCATTCAACTCGCGAGTGGTGTCGTTCATGACGATGCTAAGCGTGATCTGAGTCATCTCGCCCAACACTTCCGCGGCGGAGAAGCTGTCGACGATGGCTTGGGCTTGAGCATCGTAGGAATTCACATCACCGGCAGCTACTGCTGATGCCAGCGCTGCCCCTGAGTAGACTGCTGCCAACCAAGATTTGGCCATGGTTCTGACTTCACAGGACTTCTAGTTGGTGGCGATGGTTGTACTGCAGTGGAAATTGAAAAGTGAGAGAGCATTCTCACTGCCGTAGGATAAGGTCTGCATCTCTGAGAAACACAACGTGACTCTCTGCTGTACCATGGACAGCCGTACACCGTCGACGTAACGGGGCTTTGGCGATAACGTAGTGTTCATAATCCAATCGAATAGGGCGAGGTATTTCTATTGTTTTATCGGATAGCGGTATAGTAACACAGGTCGCAATAGTACTATTAAATAAAATTATCGTGTCACTTGTATCGGCGAACCTCTCTTCAGAAGCTTATCAGAAGCACGTGTGCATTGAAGAGATGCAATGTGAGTACAGTGCTACCCCTCGTTATGCACAGTGGATTCGGCAAAGTGAATTTAGAGGGATTAGCTATTGATAAAAAATAATGCAGTGCTTTGGTTTAAAATTACTCTGATTTCTAAGCTGATTTGACGGGGTATTGGATTATTGAGGTGCGCATAACGGGGTAGCACTGTAAATGTTTTTGAAAGTAAATGATAGCGCAAAATCATTTACTTTTACCTGCCCAAGCTCGCCAACTCGTTGTTACCGGTATGTATAACTGTACTAGCACATGCTGCAGCAGGCGCAGGAGATGCGCCGAGAGCATATTCGTCTAGCGTACTCTGTGTACATTTTGATAGCCGGGTTAGCATGTTGCCAGTCGCAACAGGTTGCACTCGGCGTAAACAGATACTAACTAAATCACAATCAAGACTGAGAATAAGGAGTACTACCAGCCCAATCCTCTAGGTATTTTGCATTTCCATGACTGGACAGTTTCTTAGTTCACTGGGGTTAAACAGGTTGCTATTATTAAAAATACATGTATTAATGCAGGCGAGAGGTGAAAAAGAAGAAATGATCATTTCTTTTTTCTTTTTAAAAAGTGGCTTTGTCTAGATTCTAACAAGCGCAAGCCTGTGCGACAGATGGCCACAAAGGAATACATGTACTTTGTTGAGGGTGCCTTGCTTTCCTATTTTAATACAAATAGTAATATTTATAAAAATAAGTACTCTTCGAAGTACTTGTACCGGACTCAAGACCACCAGAGCAAGATCGGTTGTACCCGAAATACCTTCACAGAAAAGAAAGAGGCAAGCTGCCGCTCGAAAAAGATAGTTTCCCAAGAAGCAGCCCGACAAGGTTGTCTGATGGAGTTGGAGGTGGAAGAGGAGAAAGACGGAGTAGACGGGACCACGAAGTTAAGACTGGCCCGTACAGCTATTTGGCGGCAGATCTGGGTAATCTGGTGACTGGATGGTTTGAGCTACACGCAATGATGGAATTGTGGGTTTGTAATATATACGTTGGCAATGTGAAATTATCGCATGCATATAAAAAGAATTTTGTAAGATCCTTCATTTTTAAATTTGTATTGAATCGATACCTAACGTATAAATCGGATTGAGTGAGACAGTGGTAAAAGCTCACTTCCTATTTAAATGTTTTCAAAATTTAGGATAACTTAAGTTTTTACGGTCGTAAAAAGTATTTACTTACAATTTTCAAGTAATACCAACATTATTTTTTTAGTTATTACCACTATCGCATTGAATCCGTCTGTCTTACTCAATCCGATTTTATATGGAGGCAATTATTAATGGCACGTGATGCTGTCCCCAACTAGGTGTTGCAATAGCCGTCCGACTCGTTTGTTTTATGGAACCATCCATGACGCATTAAACACGACCGGATAAATAGACATCAGAAATACACCCCTATTTTAGCTGACCCCAGTGAATCACTCTTATTAATAATCCCTTGTTGCCGTTAGCACTACAGTAATCTGCGTGAATAGGCAACGCCTGATATATATGGGTTGACAGGGTGTATAAGGAGTGCGTAAAGAGCAAAGACGAGCAACCTAATGTGTTTAAGTACCTCGTCATTCTCTTCCTCGTCTCACTGTTGCTGGCATTATATAAAGTTTAGCAGGAAATAAGTTATACACCCGTGCCTTTTCACTTTTCACGCGTACCAGGAATAGTACCATAAGTAATAGTTCTTGAAGTATTAATACATGAAATCATACTAAATTAATAAACTACTTTCTCAAATCTCACTGAGGGGTTGCAAGTTGTAACTGGATGTACGACGCATTGTCCCCACGGCCACAATGATCAAATCGCAGAGCGATCGGATGGTGATGATTATGGTTGAATTCCTTGCCTTGCAGGCGCCGTAAGTTACCGCACGTAACCTTGTTCTCTTCATGTACCGGTATATGTACCGGTACCGGTTCAGAAATATTTGACGTAAGCCATCCGAAAACAAATTGCAGGTGACGACTGTTTACTTTTTCTTAGCGCTGACAGTACATGACATGTACTGTGCAAAACAAAATCGTAATTTCTAATATTATTACAGTGTAGATACAGCCGTTTGTATGGGACGTGACGTTCCTTCGAACTTAAACGAGTTTACGAGAAAAGGCGTTAGAACATTTTGGAGGCTGATGCTACTGATACCGTAAAAACACCCTCGATGAAAAACATTGATCTGTGTCCCCGTCGTTTACACCAGGGCGGGATGGATGTCATCTGCCTCAAATCCTGAAAATCTCAAAGTGCCTCAGGGAAAGCGACGTCCTGAATTCCCTTGAAACGTATGCAAACGTGGTTGGTATCATCGTAATCACAAAGCCTCGGCCTAGTCCAGCGTTGGGACCAAGTTTAACTACCTCTTGAGCTAGCATGAAAACACAGGAATCAAAAAGAAATTCCGGAGATTTTGGTTTCGCCTCCCCCTGCCTTTCGTCTTAACCCTAACTTGTCCACGTTTCTTAGAAACATATGTTAAATATACACTACATGTACCTGATACAGAAATTTACACTTATAGATACCACCTTCTGGTATCAGTACATGTAGTCGCATTAGCGCTAAAACATGTATTGTGAAAACCGATTGCTTTGTCCTGTGAAAAGACAAGATTATTAACGTACTGTCGCAGGGCTAAATCATTGCATTTGGAGACAGTAAAATGATATATAAAAAGGATAAGCCGCTTTAATCTTAGGATTAAATCGTATGCTTTGAATGGAGGCGGAAGAGAGAGTGGTTAATTCAAACTTTTGAAGTATAACAGAATTGGCAACGGTTCTCATGTACGGCGCTGAATTTCGATGGCGTGCAATCGTTTTGCACTGCGCCTACAGCGTCCCGTGCGACCTTGTCGGTAGGATTTTGGGTGTCTCGGGTCGCACAGTCAGCCGATGGTACAAGCAGTTCAAGGAAAATGGCCACGTAGAGCCAGGGAAGCAACCCAAGAAATCTAGACATGGTGCTGAGGTTATTGCGTTCGTTGGCTCGTACGTGAAGGCTAATCCATGTTTCTACGTGGAGGAACTGCAGGAGACACTTCGACAGAGCTTTGGACGATATCTCGAGGGGTGCCCCGCTACAAGTCTCTTGCGTTTGCTCCGCTTTGAGCTGGGGTTGTCTAGGAAGGTGCTGGAGCGGCGAGCTCGTGAGGCGGTACTTTTGGAGATCTCGTGTTGCATGAACAAGATGAAGACCTGGTATAGCTACCCGGAGCAACGCGTTTTCATTGACGAGACCTCAAAGAACGGTCTGGATGCAATGCAGCGCTATACGTGGTCACAGAGAGGAGAACGACCAATCGTACGCACGCCTTTCGCTAGAGGTAACCGTGTGTCTATTGTGGTTGCGTGTGACTGGAGATGCTCTTCGCGTGGCGAACGACAAGAGGAACGTTCACGCGGCTCAAGTTTCGCCGCGCGTTCGTCGGGTCGGTATTGAAGCACCTAAGCCCGTGGCCACTGCCAAGGTCGATTGTCGTTCTTGACAATGCAAAAATCCACATGTACGCAGAGCTGGAAGCTGCAGTGCATTCCTGTGGGGCCGTGCTACTATTCCTGCCGCCGTACTGCCCCCAATTCAACCCTATAGAGGTATTGTTCGGGCAGTTGAAAAGGTGGCTCGTCCGGCATGCGAACTTGGCCTTCGGTTTGTACCCCAGACTTGGCTTCAAGTAGATGGTTGTATCCTCTCGAACGGTCTTGACTTTGTATTGCAGCAGTGCAGGAGTAGCTATCCTGTCGATGTTGGTGCGCACGTCTTCAAATGTGGCTTCGTCTTCATTGAATGTGAAAATGGGGGATGCAAGGCTGACGTTCGTTCGACTTGTTTTAGTGATAGCGCCGACTTTGACGGAGACGCAAGCGAGGGTCATTGTTTATGAGGCCCGTGTCGAATTTATTTGTGTTGAGCTCTGAATGCCGTCGGCACTTCGATATTCAGACCGATTTATTAATAAATCGGCGGCGCGGGCAGATTTATATTTAAATCGGCTCGGTGCCTGGTAAGAACTATTCATCGTAATAAAATGTTTAATTTTAAGCTACGGGCTCTTAAACGCCGGGAGCCACATCTGATTTAGAAATTATCAAGACCCGGATGATCTTATTTAGACTCTAAATCAGCGGATTTGCAATTTGATTAGACAAACTAATCGGATTTCACATGAGAACATCTCCATTTTGGAACTGTTTTTCGTCTGACTTTTTCTACCCACTCAGGCCTCGCAAACTCGAGGGATACTCGGCCCGAAGCGCTGCCGTGCGCACGAGAATCTACTCCGGCAAGAGCCGACACCTGACGCGGAGGGTCGCAAGTATGTACCCGTAGACTAGTACTACATAGTAGCAGACGGCCAAGTGCTCAGGTGTTCCAGGATGATGCTGGAGTGCACCAGATAGCAGGGGAGCTCCCGATAAAGTAACGTGGCGTTACCGTAAGACTGATGTTGATCTGGCCATAAAAGTGTGTAGCCCACACATATAATTTCAACTGTTTTATTGATTATACAATTCAAATATTGGCGTGGTTCTAATTCGAATCAGGCCAAATGGACAGCAGAAATGGATTCTACTCGTTGCAACACACCTTTTTCACTACAAAGGCAAAAAACATTTTTGAAATTTGAACTGGTCGCTGACCCTTTCGTATGTATTACAATGTAATACATGCGAAAGGGTCAAACAAGTAATGCGAATGAACAAAACTACGAGTCGCGATTGAGGAACACTATTCGAACGAGGGCCGTCTTGCGTTAGAGCTCTTGTCCATTGGGAAATGTAAAAAATCGTGAAATGCCACACTCACGACGATTGTACTGTATCTCGATTTTCAAGGGGTGGTCTTACCGGTAATTTTTAACAACATGTACTACTCAGAGGCAGACTAGCTAACTAAAAGCCACGTCAATCGCGCTAGCCGTGGTTCAATAAGGTAAGTATCTCTGATCGTGTTGTCGTCATAACGTTCTCGACCAATTAAGGTTGATTTTCCGAAGGTCAGCCTTATTCGGGAAAATAGCCGCTACCGTGCTCGGTAGGCGTCTTCTGTTATCGAGGCCTAGTAGCATAGGGAACAGTAAGAATTCCGTTTAGTAAAATAAGGGACATTTCGACAAAAATATTATCTCCACCAATAGTACTCGAAAATGACTGAAACCGGCACCAATCAACAGCGCGCGATCTTCGCTATAAGGCAATACCAAATTTTCGTTCCAACTCCAAGCGGTGGACTCATGGTCGCCTTTGGAAAACACTGCCCAGCCAACCAGTTCACACTTTTCTCCGCCAGGATCCTGCTCGTAACGCTATTCATCTCAAAACATGGCAATATGGACCCCGCACACATTGAAATCTTCTGTACCTGCTGAAGACCAATATATGGCGAGTTGTCCTATGGAGAAACATTCGACACCAGAAGCTTTTGGTATTGATCAGCACACTATCGAGCGCATTTAGGCAGGCCCTCCGAATAAAAGATTGTACTGCAAAAACGGAAATGTTAGTACGGAATAATTTATTATGCGCTGATCCGAAAAAACGGAATAACTTACGGAAGGACATTTTTACGATTTATTTTTTACAAGTATTTACGCATTTTTACTGTAATACTCTTTTATACGGTTGGCAGTTCTAGGTACCAAGAAAGCACTGGTTGGGGAGCTCTCTTCATAGTCCACCAACTTGTTATCAAACTCTTTACTCTTTGCATCAAATACGCTCATTTTCGCTTCACCGCCACGGTATTGTCCCCATTCGACTTGAAATGCTTCTGTTTCTCAAGGTGAACCGTCGTTTTTGGGGACAGCGACCGTGGCGAAAGTTGTAAACACGTAGCTGTACTGTTTACCTTTACTACTTACCAAATGCACGTTGTCATTTTGTACTTGGAATATCTGCAATATACTGAATAATTTATTTGTGCATTGTCTAAAGCTCCGCGGAATTACTTATTGTAGTCGAAATGATATTGCAGCGCATTTTCGAAGGACCTGCATTTAGGGTGCCTAGAACACTTCTACCACCGCTGCAAACCCGCTACGGGCAACCCGGGCAAGTACAAGGGCAACTCCGGGCGCAAAGGCTTCGGGCTTCTACTGCCGCTTCACTCCAGGTCAGTAAGGTTGGATAACGAGCCAGCTAGTCCCATACAAAAACCTATATAAAAGTGACCATCACTCTACAATGTCCTTAACCCCCGGTACTAAGGCTTGATAGCAAGCATGTGGGAATGGCCAAAGACTGGACATTTGAGTCAAAATAGTCCTCGGTGCACAGGGCTTGGGGTGATAACCGTTGAAAGGTCAATGTATCCACCCTCTGCCATGGCCAGTACGCACCTTTCCCACGTGTTGGTGGCTGACAGTCGCCAGAGGCCATTCCAGATTTTGCCAAGTCGAGCAGACATACCGCCGCGTGACACGCAGCGAAGCGGAGGCGTTCTACAGCCGCCTAAAGGGGAGAATGGGCGAAGATCGAGAGCGGATTATACGCGAGCATGGCACGTATGTCACCAAGTACAAGGAGCCACGACTATGATATCGGCGTGTAGAAGGAAGAGGAGAAAGAGGTAAAGCCGATCGACCCCCAGCAGACTATCCCAGCTGACGATGACCGCTCGCGATAGCGCGGTTGCAAGCTACCAGAAGAAATATAACTAACCGGGCCTTTACGCCTGGAGAAGATGCTAAGTCTTCTTGAGAAGGACCCCGCTGCAGCGCTGAATATTGAGGGACTGGCGGGAGTTGCTGTATATGCTAAATCAGATGAAGCCCACACGGCCAAAATCTACTACCCGAGGAAACCACAAGCTCGAGATGAACGATAAGTGAGTTGAGGTAGATGGAATTCTCAAACGACACCAGCGGCAGTTCAAGGTATACACTATCCTTACGACGGTTAGGTACAATCTCCAGGAGACACTGTTTTACTATCCAAAGTGCTGCAAAGGCTCTGAGCGGCAAGTGCATATTGCTTGACATCCAACATGTTAACGTTGGAATAATACTTGATATCATGCTAGTATGTACTTGTGTGCTCATGGTGTCAAGGACACTACCCCAAAAACAATTTCACCTGCTACACAATTTGGCATCAGCTTGGGCACAATGGGACCGAGCGCCTGACACATCGTTGCAACCGCAGCGTCCAGGTGAGACCGCCTGTGAAGAATCATACAAGTTCTGGCAAAGTGGACGAGAATGAAGACAAGTACGTTGACGAAAAGGGAGATCCCTTGCTGTTGGAGCTGGAAACGCGGACGTCGCAGCTAATAAGGAGGAGGAAGAGCTTGCCGATACTGGTGGTGATGAAGAAATCGTTGCTTCTAAGGAGAAGGAGGCCAGCGTTGCTGCGGATAAGGAGGACGCCGCTGCTGACGATACGGAGGACGTCGCTGCTCAGAAGAAGGAAGAGATCGCTAGCACTTACGGAGATGATGATGCCTTTGTAAATGGAGAGGAGACAAATGGCGGTGATACTCAGTAAGAACAGAAGCAGGGGTGCCTGCGAGTAATCGTCAAGTAATGCTTGTGTTTCACTCGTTTTCTTTTCTACTTCAATACTCAAATTCGCATTCGCAGTCGTTTTGCACGCGTCTAGCAACAATGAAAAGTCACTCCCAGTAAAAGGCCAAAACCACATCCGCTACATCAAGCGTTATGCCCACAGGTATTCCTGATGACGCTTGATATGCGTCGTAATGGGTGCAGTTGATAAGACTTTGCACCGAGATACGGATGGTGTTCTTTTTATCGCCAATACAAAATTCAAGTCTAGGCTTTCTTTCACATGCTTGATATCAAGCATGTGAAAATAGTCCGTGCATCTAAGATTTGACGTCGTACCGGGGGGTAATAATACGATACGGAGGTAATACACCGTTCACTCTAATTAGTCGTGCTTCGAATATAGTCATGCTTCTGTACTTTTCGTGACAACACGAACGACAAAAATTTCCCAAGAGCTCAAAAGAGCACAAAGACAGTGAATTTGAGCAGATCTCGCCGAGGCGAAGCCAATCTTCTTACTTTCAATAAAAAGTTAATATTGTTGTCACAAGATCAATTCAAAAGTTCGACTTTCTCCGATAAAAATCGTACACCATAATTAGTCAGGGTCAGACTAATTAGAGTGAACGGTGTAGTAAACATACCGGTGTGTACCGAATTCCCTATGTCAAGGCATACAGCAACATTTCAACCAATAGACAGTCCGATCTGACTCACTTCTCAGACATGCACTTCCTATTCAACCAATACACAGCCTAATTTGTCCTTCCACACGTCTCTATACCTCACATGGGGTGTATCATATTGTGAATTCCGGCCAAATTTGCCGAATAAGGTCTATTGCGTTGGGTCGACAAAGATCGACCCAATACAAAATCCAAGTCAAATCACTTGTTTTGGTTGTTCTGTTAAGTACGACTACGGCCTGTCTATCGGCCCCGATAGTAGAGCCAAGTGAACGATTCGCCGGGGGTCGATTTACGAATCGATCAATACAGTTTTGAGTAGAACTCACAATACACCCCATGTGAGGTGTAGAGACGAGCGTATACCCCGTGTATGCCTTGACATAGGGAATTCGGGTACATGTAATATTATTATTATTCATTAATAAAACATGTATTAATAAATCGACCGGGAAATCGATCACGAGTCGTGATTCACGACGCTTTGTCGTTGCCCGAAATATTAGCTGCACTAACAGTAGCGCGCTGCAAGCGCACGGGGTCTTTCAGCTTCAAAAGCAAATGCGTTCCAAGTGAGTTTCTACAGCTTTACCATTTTTGTGTGTGTGTTTCTTAGCCTCTGTCCGCGTGTTCTGAAACGGCCTTAATCATTCTGCTACCCTTCACTACATGTAGTGACCGCTCTGTAGTCGATTGGCGACCGCTACATGTTTCATCAATTTCTAAAATAAAGCTAAATCTCATGCCGATTATCGGTGTTGCGTTGTGCTGAGCCTTGGTTGTGTGCTAGTTATATATCCGCTCTCGCTGCTAGGGCGGATACAAGTCTCAATAGAATCTCAACAGAAATGTTCAGATCGGCTCACTGGACAAACTGTAACCTTTACTACAGTATTTAGTGGTAAAGTTAAAACTGCACTGCCAACACTAATGTTTGCAAACTGTTTCCGGGTAGTGTATCTCGAGACACTTCAACCAATGTACATACGTCAACAACATCATCCGTTAGATTTCGTGTGCAAATCTCGCTGGGGAGGCAGTCCAACTCGCAAACACAACACGGCTTCATTTCGTCGGATGCCGAGGTCATTCTTTTAACGGCGTCGCGTTTAATTTGCTGCAACGCTGCTGTCGTTGGAATGAGAAAATTCCGATTCCGTCCATCGCTTGCGGTTCTGTCGTCGTGTATATGTTAGCCTTGTTGTTTGTTGAAGTTAAGTTGATGTCAGTCTCCAATAATCGACAGCAGAAACAAAGCAATAACGACTAGCCACGTCTTGACGACCTTCTGGGAGGATTTGTCCACGCCGAACAGTTCGCCCTGTACTTGACGCTGCAGCGCCTCTGGCAATACACTGAGGTATCGTCAGAACGCGTGGCTGCGTCGCACGAACTTCACTGTGCCGATCCCTCTGGGATTCTGTCTGCGTATTCCTAGCCGCTCGGAGAATAGATCGCTCTTGAAGAATCGTCCTATACGCAGGGCAATTACGAATCCGTCTCAGCTTCTCTGATATATGTTTTCGTTTGGACGGCATGTTTGTCGTAAAGCCGAAGTGAGCAGCCCACGGGTAGCTCAAAACGTCCATGGAAAATAGTTCATTAATATCTTATTCTGAGTATACAATAATCGACTTTTGTTTTGGTGGCAGAAACTGCGGTGGCCAGCCATTGGCTGGCAGCATGGATCACCCATGACTTCAATGCTATAGTAACTGTATGCGATGCGCGTTGTTCGCTTGATTTGGAATTCGTCGTTACGGCACAGCTGAGGCACTCAGTGAGTGGTGTCGTAGTGGTCCACTGATGTCCAAAATGTCAAACAGTTTAGGATAGGAGCGGCTTCTAGCCGAATTGCAGAGCGAAATTGCGATGGAAGCGTGTGATGTAGTTTCCTCGACTACGCGGTGCAAATCTTGACACATAGTGCAGCTGCTGATGGTGCTTGCCAAGCGCTGCTACTGAGAGTCGAAAGCACGCTGCAGTTCCGTACTGGTAGCTGATAAAGCAGCGATTGCAAAAAGGGTGTCAATAGAAACGGGAACGCTGCATTACATGTTTGAGATAGCGCAGGCACCTACCGAGATCATCAGCACGATGTTGGGATGCACAGTAGTAAACTAGAGGGAAGAACTGTCCGCAGCTATTCGAAATTCCTAGGATAAACACGCTGTTTCGCTGTGGCACCATGCTGTGAGTGCTATCCAGGTGAAAAATAGTAACCGACCGCGGGTCTTGCTCCACGTCGATGTAAGCCTTCAATAGCGAGCAACGCGTGAGTCCCATGCGAAATGGCGTCTCGTCAGATGCGTTGTCGATGTTTAGAACCAAAGAATCATTTGCGGGTTTGGAATCACACAATTCGAGCAACGAATCTCCTGTCTGTGTCAAATTGTGCAATATCTCATACATATGTCGATTGCACAAATATCAATTACCGGCTGCATGGAGTTATCTCTGTTCGCTTCTCTCCTCCTCTTTACAAACCCTTGTACGTGACTTTCGAAAGGTACAGGCCCACGAAGTGTCTTCTTGCAAACTAGTGAGCATAACTTTGTGAACAAAACGTGAGGCGTGACCGTCGAATCACCTTTTAGCCTGTCGACCAGAACACCTTTCATCTTTGTCGTCAATGTAGGATCCCTTGGCGATTCAGAAGCTGCATCCAGCATCGTATGCTCATCCTCCTGGGTAACAATGGGAAACCCACTCACTTCGCAAACGTTTATCTTATACCGACACAGGCATTCAGTTTCGCTTTGTCGACATCTCGATGAACTGCCTTTTGTTATTATTGTACGCATCTTGTGTCTTTGCTCTTCAATACTTCAAGTATATGCATGATCTATCGTACACCGAATTGTTGCTCTTCAATATATGCATGATCTATCGTACACCAGAAGAGACTGCTCTTACATCGTGTGTAGCTTGGCAAAAATTCGATGACGGATTCAAGTGAGTCCGAAGTGTTTTCAGCAGAACTCCATATGTTATACCACTGTGGTCGTGGCCTCGGGTGGTGTGTTTCTTGTTCGTCGTCATCGACAATCTAAGACACAACTTCGTATTAAATTCGATCTCGCAACCAATTCCACGCAAAACTTTTGCGTACCTCAGATCCAGAATCGAAAATCATCCGAATCTTCTGAGCTCGAATAACTTATAGCGTCCGAGCCGCTCGAAGCATCACTCCTCTCGCTCGTAGCAATGGCCCGTACGGATCCTGGATCGTGAGCACCCATCCGTGCGCCTGTGCAATTCGTGCATACCAAACTTGAAGACTGCTAAATGGGGAGTGTCTATGAAAAATAAAACCGCCTCCGAAATCGGCAGCGGACGCCCCCTTTAAATAGCTCGTTACTGTTGATCATATCTACCAAACTAGGTTTCTTCGCAACGCCATGGAGTCCCTGATATCATTTTGCCTTCGAGTGCTACAGGCGATATTTTGAGTGCTCACGGCCGTTGTTGCTTTGAGTGTTGGCGTCCATATTTTGAGTGCTGAAAACTTATTTTTAAAGTGTTTCCAGCTGTCACATGTAAATTATACTTCAAGTTGAAGTAGTGATTATAACTTAATAATCACTATTTTATGACTTGTCCCATTTTGGTAATAATATATTTTTCAAAGAATTCGACCTTGGAACACTTCTTCGCCTGTTTTTAAAGACAAGACGTGTATTTTTGAAACTACATACTGGCAATCGAATGGAGCTGACAGAGTACTTGCGGGTACACGTTTTGATTAAAAGAAGACCGCTAGATTCTTCTTTGTCTTCTTTTAATCAAAATCAGCTTTTTAGAAGGCTTTCATTTAACATCCATGAACTGGGTGGGGTCTTCATGACCAACAAAATAGATGGCCCTCTTGGGATTACACTTCGTCGTCTGCTCGGCTGGGTACCTTTAGGCACATATCCTGAGGGTGCTGGCGCGTGGCTTATGGGGTCAATAGTTGAAGTGACACGAACATGGCAATCTGATTGGGTGGTTTTCTGGGATTAGGATGATATGATTGGTCGGTTCGGTTGAAGTCGGCACTGCATATTTGATTTGGATGCGTATTGACGAGACCAACCGTACCCGTTACATGTGTCCGTTCCCGTTGCATGACACCATACAAACCTCAAGTGAAATGTTGGCGTTCGGACCGTTCCCGCTGCATATACATCTTCATTGCATGGTAAGTGAAGGGGGCACTAGGAGTAGCGTCATTAGGAGAGAGAGCAAGCATGACATAGATATCTAAATAAATCTATCTCACTTTCGGGTTTATTTCCTACCCCTCATCTCGACTACCAATCTACGTCTGCATTCGCAATTGGATATGAGCCCAAACTACGCTGACACCGTCAACTCGTGGAATGCAACTATTTCCACTGGGAGTTCAACCTGAGGATGAAGCTCTCGCGAAAGGGACTCCTGGCTCACATCATCAAGCCAGAGTTTGATGCGCTGAGCGATCGCTCCACGGCACAATGGAAGACGGACGATCTGAAAACCCTTGGGGTGATCGCTGGGGACGTGAGTCTCACATATCAAGTCTACATCCGTGGAGCGACGTCGGCTGTCGACTCGTGGCACATGCTCGAGTAACCGTTCAACCGGAACACGCTGAAGAACCGACTCCTTGTTACCAAGAAGTTGCACAACTTCAAGATGGAGTCCGGTACGCGGTTTGCGGTGCACGTGGACCAGTTCAAGGAGACGATCGGTGAGCTTTTGGATGAGACCCGACAACTCGTGTTGCTGCTAGGTAGTCTGACGGACGAGTACGGGATGATTAGTACCGTTCTCGAGAACACACCGAACATGACGTTGGTGTACGCTATCCAAGCTCTCTCTGATGTTGAAGCCTCGGATGAATCGTCATCGGCTCAACAGAAGGCGTTCGTGGCCAAGAAGGACCACGACAAGCGCAAGTTCACGGGCAAGTGCTTCTATTGCGACAACCCTTGGCACAAGCAAACGGAGTGTCGCAAGAAGAAGGCCGACGAGGGACGCGGAGACTTCGCGTTCACGGCAACGAGTACGATGAGCAAGATAGAGTGGCTCGTTGACTCTGGTGCTAGCTCGCACATGACCACCGACCAGGGCAAGTTCGTGTAGATGAAAGAGCTGAAGACGTCAGTCCGCATCACGATCGCGGACGGCACGAAGATCGATGCAGTTGCAATGGGCACCGTCGAGTTGAAGCTGATGGACGGGACGTATGTCACGCTGTCGGATGTTCTGTACACCCCTGAGGTTGATGGAGCCTCATCTCGGTGGCGAAGCAGCCCGAGAAGGACGTCGTCGTGCAGTTCAGTAAGAACAAGTGTGTCTTTCGCTACGGCGATTCATACATCACGGAGGCAAATCGCTGTGGAAATGTCTACAAGCTGAAGACAGTGGGGGACGAGGTCTGTCGTGCTGCAACGACACATCGTAAAAAGCCGTGGAGCGTGTTGCACGCACCTCTAGGCCATATCCCGTACAAGCGCTACGATCAGCTACTCACGATGGCCGAAGGGTTGCCGCGGATTACGGAAACACCTACGACTGCGGACGTTTGTGCTCGTTGATGCGTGGGAAAGGTGCACGAGGACAAAACTTCCTCGCAAGCCCGAGAAGACCATTAAGAGTGCGGGGGTCCTGGGCCTCGTCCACTCTGACGTCGTGGAGCCAATGCAGACGAAGACACCGGGTGGGTGCACGTACGTTGTTACATTCATTGATGACAACTCACGCCGCGTCACGGTATACTTCATGAAGAATAAGTCGTAAGTCTTGGTGAAGTTCAAGATGTTCATGGCCGACTTGGCAAACGCTACTGGTCATAAGATCAAGCGTCTCTGTTCGGACAACGGCGGGGAGTACACGGGTCGACTCTTGAAGACGGTGCCGTACACGGCTCAGCAAAATTGACTGGCTGAGCGCATGAACCGGAGTCTCGTTGAGATGGCCCGTTGCATGCTCTATCATGAAGGAATCGACAAGAAGTGGTGGGCTAGAGCAGTCAGCACGTCTGCGTGAATCATCAACAGGATTCCCAACACTGTGACTGTGAAGACACCGTACGAGATCATGTACCAGAAGAAACCTCAGCTCAAGAACCTGAAGGTGTTCGGTGCACTCGGCTACGCACACTTTGCTGACGAAAAGTGTTGCAAGCTGGATGTCATGCCAAGGCAGTCAAGTGCCGATTCATGGGCAACGATGATGGTGTCAAGGGATACCGCGTACTCAATGTAGCAATGGGAAAAGTGCAAATCGTTCGCACTGTCAAGTTCAAGGAGACCACTAGCCCAGATGACTTCATGACGGAGATCTAGGATGGAGATAACGATGACGGGAACAATGTCACTGTGCCTTAAGCTACTGCCCCGAGCTATGAACCGTCGCGAACTCTCCCCATCCATAATGAGGAGATGATCCCACTTCAACATGAGGTAATTACAGAAGGCGCAATCGTTTCTGTCCCGGATCACCCCATGATTATTCGCTCACGTGCTCGATACATCGAAAAGACCAATGATCCTGAGGAAGCTGGAGGGCGTAATAAGCAGGTTGTTACTTCTTCTGCTATTTGATACAAGCGTCAAAAGGTGAGCCAGGTGTTGCGTCGAGATTTGGGAGTGCTCGGCCGACAGTTTATCTGGTTGCCTATGCTGGCGGAAAGTGACCAGCGTGCTCTAATTGGCGGATTATATTCCCCGCACCGCATTGACCGTGGCAGTATAGTGACCAAGGTCTCGGCCGGGTAGAATAAACTCCCGGCCGAGGGAACGAACCCTCGTTTGTACCCATTTCAGTTTCGTACCCTCGGTCTTTTAGAGCCGGGTACAGGATCACATACGGGGATCTGTTCACACTTGATATTCGTATTAAGATAAAGGACTACCTATAGAATGACCTACAGAGGCTCTCAGAACCATAGATCAACAGAAATATATCCGTAGTCTTCCCCCAAGTCACCAAGGGTCAAGTCCGTCTTCGGTAGGTCTAACTAGATTATATTAGGGTCTGGCTACGCCCGGCTACGTGGGATGCCTGTCAACGAACTCAAGGTAAATTGAACCGAGGGTTTGTTGCTGATGTTGCTGATCAGTCCAAGATATTTTAGTGCCCAGTTTTGGAAGCGACGAGGAGCGTCACCTTCTATATATTATAGTGCGACCGAGTGTTCCCAATATATTTTATTACCCGCAAAGGTTTTACCCGTATTAGACTTGACATCCGGTACCCTTCCTTCTGAAGGACTGCGGCAGTTCGCGTGAAAACGCAATATTGAATACTAGCCCTCGCTCGTGGCTATTGCACTGGCCATAATAGTTGATACCAAAATTCAACCTGATTGTACACATAGAAGATGGTGACTTTCCGTATACGATAGTTAGATAAAAAGGGTAATTCGCACCCGGAGATTCCGATTTTGAAGTCAGATTTGACGAATTCAGCGTCGTTGAGGACATATAGCCGCTAGAAAAAAAGTCGTCGGCCACTCAAAAGTTTGGGGAAAGGGTTCAATAAGGGTTAGACGATGCATCACCACAATGGAGGAAATCTATTGGCGGGGCCGTCAAAACACGTGGTGTTTAGGGTAATATTGCCTCAGTCAGCTTGACGGGAGCGATTGGTCGATTGTAACAGAACAAATCCTGTCGTGGTATCACTATTATATCCTTCTCCTTCGTCTGCGTATTCGATGTCTTCTTCGCGAATACGTTCGCTGTAATTTTTCGGCAGTTGATGAATATTAAGTAGCAATCATTCCACCTAGTACGCACACTGTCGAGGCGGATTTCAGCAGTTAAAAAGCAAAGTAAGAACCCAGCTCTCCAATTTCTCACTGGAAGGAGAGCTACATGCGACGCAGTACTTTAAAGTAATTGAAGCTGCAGCCTCGCGGACGGCTTCATAGGTCATCATAATCTATTCAAATGCACGGCATCACTGCACCTTTTAAAATCATTCGATCGTTCTGATTGCTATGATCTACTACCTATTTTTAATAACTGGTAAACTGTATTGGTAGGCACTGTTGACTCATATTTTGTATGGACTGCCTTTATTAAGTATTTGAGAGTGCCTCTAAAGTTAATAAAGGTAACAGGCAAGAATGCCTTAATTGTTGAACCCTGCGCATGCCAATCACATATGCAATACCGACTTCAACCGTACCGACCAATCATATCACCCCGATCCCAGATAACCACCCAATCAGATCGCCACGTTCATGTCACTTCAACTATTTACCCCATAAGCCACGAGACAGAACGCACAGGACGTGTGCCTAAAGGTACACAGCCGAGCAGACGACAAAGTGCAATCGCAAGACCCCCTCAATTCGAAGTCTCGAGCTTGGGCCCGACGTTAGCACGCATCATCAGGTAGCGTAGCGTTTTCGTAGACAGACCCTTGGTCAGGAGGTCAGCGAGTTGGTTCTTCGACTCCACGAACTCCAGCTCAACTTCCTTGTTGATCACCTTCTCACCAATGAAGTGGAAGCGAATGTCAATGTGCCTCGTACGTGCCTGGTAGCCAACATTCTTCGCCAAAACCATCGCGCCTTGGTTGTCCTCGTAGATCACTGCGGGTTCGCTCTGCTCCGCTCCAAAGTCTTTCAGGAGACGACGCATCCAAACGCAATCCTCCACACAGTCGCTTAGCGCCATGTACTCTGCTTCAGTCGAACTCAGCGCGACAGTCTTCTGGAATGTTGAGCGCGACACCACACAGCATCAGCATCATCCCGCTCGCCGAGCGTCGCGGCTGCCGGTCCATTCTACATCGGAGTAAGCTACAAGTTATGTGCCAAGTAGCACATAACTTGTAGCTTACTCCGATGTAAATGACCGGCAGCCGTACACGATGCCCACATCCTTCGTCTTCAACAGGTACCTCACCACCTTGATGCCGGCGTCCCAGTGCTTCCCCAGGGTTCTCAAGAAACGACTCAATTTGGCAACTGCAATCAAAATGTCGGGGCGCGTTCCACATGCCGAATACATCAGGCTTCCGACAAGTGACCGATAAGGCTTCGACTTCACCTTGGCCTTGTCGTTTTCAGTTTATACTTCGTCAGCTTATGTCAGATGCACACCAGGCTCCAGCGGTGTCAGGCACAGCTTTGCGTCCACTTGACCGATCTTCTTGATGATCGAAGCTGCGTACGCATGTTGTCTGATGGACAACGTTCTGCTCTCCATGCCGTAGTCGATCTCTATGCCGAGAATGAAGCGTTCCCTCCCGAGGTCCTTGATCCGGAACTTCTCCGCGATCCTAGCCTTCACCGACACAATGATGGCCCTTTCTCGCGATGCAATCAGTATGTCATCAACGTAGAACCATACCACACATTCGTCGGATCCGTCGCCTCTTGTGTAGACGCACGGGTTAGCAACAGCAGGCCTGAACCCCATGTCCTTGAGGTGTTTGTCGATGGTCTCATTCCAAACACGAGACGCCTGATTGAGTCCGTTCAATGTTTGCACCAGTAGACACACGAAGTCATCCTCCTCTTCAGCTTCAGCCAACGTCACCAGCTCCCGTATCTCTTCAGGGAGTTCCATGTAGATCTTCTCTTCAAGCTTGCCAAACAGGAACGCGATGTCGACGTCGCACTGCTCGATCTACATTACGTCCGCGCAGCACTTTGCCAGCTTTGCACGGATCGAGTTCAAGTAATCCACCCGCGAGTACATTTTCTCGTAATCGATGCCATGACGATGCGAGTGTTCTTTGGCGACCAGTTGAGCCTTGTGACGAACGACTTGCCCCTTCTCATCGCGCTTCAACGCGAATACTCATCGACCGCTGGTGTGTGCTTGGGAGGTCTTGTTTGCAGTGAGCGTCGCAAGCTCACTTACAATAGAATTCTTCCATGCGTCGCGGTCCGCTCGGTTCGTAGCTTCTGTGTACAACTTGGGGGCCTCCTGCGTTGCAGCCATTTACTTGGCCGTCTTCAATGGCGAGAAGCTCGTCGCTTGAGATGACACGACCCTGTGTCGTGTAGGATTACGCAGAAAATCTAACTACCGAGTGGTATGAGTCCCACTAACAACACTCGCTTCCCTTACCACGGTCAACGAGCGTTGGATCAAAACCTGAAGACCAGGAACGATCCCTTACACTGGGTTGGCTGTAAACCCTCTGTCCACCTAGGTTGTATTAGTTTAACCCAAAAACCTGCACCACTGTTGTACTGGCCAAAATAGTTGATACCAGGAATTGTAACACGAGCATTTTTGCTATCATTACACACCTAATATTAGGCGGATGGAGCTGAAACGACCCTTAAAACGATGCGGGGGTCTTATCTAGCGAATGCAGTTAGCTTTATACGCTGTCACCCGTTTGAAGAATGGTGAGAGGCAAACGACTAAGTGATGCAGAGCGGGATATGATCGTGAGCGCATTCAAGCTCTTCCAAAATCAGAGGCAAGGAGGCCCCGAGGCGGCAGGGTGCACGCGCGAAATGGTGCATCTGTGTATTGGGACGCCAGAGGCAACAATTGCTCGCGTCTGAAGGCGTATCTGGACCGTGAAGGCTCTCGACATGCTGAGGTTCGTGTGCTTTTGTTACCCTAACGATATATAACAAAAACCTGTAATAATTAAAAACACAGGTACATGTCGAGGAAAATCGAGGGCGCCCTCATGGGTATGAACCTGAGGACGTATCGCCCGCTATCAGCATGTACATCGATGAGTGCAATAAGGAACGACAGCCAGTTACCGCACAAATGATTAGTGATGAAGATCTTCGGTGCACGGCTATTAAGATTTCTCGACGTTCAATGGGCCTACTTTTACGCCGTCTTGGTTACAGCTACGTCAAGGGCGAAAGTCGCCATTACCTTGCCGACTCTTTGCAGAATGTGGCATATCGAGCGACCTACTTACAACAAAATATTGGCAATCGGTATCGTAACAACAATCCGATTAGACCCGAGGTCTACTTGGACGAAAATGTCAACCATGTACGTGGAACAACTTGGCTGGATAAAGAGCGAAAGCGCTATGCAGCAAGTTGGAAGGGCCCCAGGTACTGTTGTTGAACATGTTATCGCTTATATTAAAGCCCTAACACTTAACTATAAAACTTCTAACACTGTACCGTAGAATTTGAATCATAGCAGCACGTATTTTTATCGGCAGGGAGGCGCCCTACGCGACCACTTCGTAGAAGAGTCTTTTAAGAGCTGGGCAGCAAGTCGAAAGAGCAGCGAGGGTGACTATCACGGCAGCGATAGCTAGATGAACTCGACACGCACTCCAAAATTGTCTTGAGTGCTCTCGGTTTACGATAGATATCACACTACTGCCGTCGTCCTGCTCCTCAAAGGCGTCATCCAGGGGCACTCCATCGTCGAAGTACAAACGTTTATCGCGCTCATCACACCGATTGGTACTCGAAAAAAAACGCTGGCTGGGACGGCAAAAACGGGATTATATTGGGGTCCCTGGAAAAGTTGCTTCGTCGAATTTTGTCGTCAAGCGGTAGGCTGTCGTATTCAGGTCAATGATGAGTGTTCTGGTCTGTAAGATGAGTCATAAGTTTGTCTTTACGAAAAGATCTGAAGACGCCAGGCCGCGTAGTTTTTTCCTCCACTTCTTAGCTGATAGAACTTGAGCAAATTCTGAAATCTCTTGGGTGGCTCCCGCTCTCTCGTCTTCACGAACAAATAAGCGACAAAAATTACAGAAAGCGTTCACCACCCGACCGTTAGCTTTGCTGCCTGGCCGAATTCCTAGCTCCAGCTCGTATTTGGGAAGCCATTGCTCTCGCTTGTTCACGGTCTTGGGTTTCTTGCTGTCGCGAAGAGCTCCGTTAATATCATGTTGTGGCGGGCGTGATTCCATTGACGATAGTTAGGAAGTGAACCACCCTAAGACCTCTGAAGTGATCTTTAGACTGTTTGCGGGTGTTTTGCGACCCTTCACAAAGAAACAAGGGGGCGTTTTATAACGGCAGGAATTCGATGCAGTAATCTGCGTGAATAGGCAACGCATGATATATATGGGTTGAGAGGGTGTATAAGGTGTGCGTAAAAAGTAAAGACGAGCAATTAATGTGTTTAAGTACCTCGCCCATCTCCTCCTCGTCTCGCTGTTGCTGGCATTATATAAAGTTTCGCAGGAAATAAGTTATACACCCGTTGCTTATTCACGCAGATTTTAACACCTTATATACCCTGTCAACCCATTAATATCACGCGTTGCCTATTCACGCATATTACTGTTTCTTTTTTCATTTTGTAGCCATCGCTCTCCCACAGGCATTTTTGAAAGCTTAATAAAGGCACTGCACCCAGACCTTACTCCTAGATTGTTGAACCCTGGGTATGCGTATAGACGAGACCAACCGTTCCCGTCCCATGTGTCCGTTCCCATTGCATGGCACCATAAAAATCTCAAGTGTAATGGTGGCGTTCCCGTCCCATCGGCTGCATACACAACTTCATTGCATGGTAAGTGAAGGGGCACTAGGAGTAGCGTCATTAGAAGAGAGAGTAAGCATGACATGGACATCTAACTACCGAATTCCTCGATGAGCTGTACCGCCGTGGTGCATCGTCAAAATACATGATCTACTCACTATTCAAGACTACTATGCTTTCCGCCCACTCTGGAGGACTCTGGTGCTGTGTCCAATTTAGGGTGTATTAATGACGTACTGTAAAAAAATACTGTAGACCCAATAGGTGGGGGGGTCAATTGCGAATGCAGACGTAGCTTGGTAGTCGAGATGAGGGGTAGGAAATAAATTCGAAAGTGAGATTGATTTATAGAATTCCGCGATGAGCTGTACCCCGCCGTCGGGTTTGTCATACAAAGTGATGAGCAACTCTTGAGGGGATTTCCTCGATAAGATGTACCCCTGTATCACAATTTATCCAATGAAATCACTCGTAGTGCATCATAAGGTGCTATATTTTACCAATGACAGGTGGTCGAACTCAAAGGGACTTCCTCGATAAGCTGTACTCAGGTATCCTTATCGCAGGCCACTCTAATAGAGGGAAATCTCCTGCGACGAGTACGAGCGGCCCGTGTTCGCGCGCTACCGCTCGTTGTTCCCGGGCCTGGGCTTCGCGGCCGGCTACAAGATCTCGCAGCGCATCTACAAGTTCGGCGGCCAGCCCGTGATCAGGACTACATGACGCGCCACCACGCGGCCTGGTTCGAGAACACGTTCCGCGAGCGCAACGCCAAGACCATGATGCACGCGTCGGCCGGATCGCTCATCGGCGTGGGCGAGATCGCGCTGCTGCCGCTGGACGTGCTCAAGATCCGCGCGCAGACCAACCCGGCCGCCATCGCCGGCAAGGGCGTGGCCCACAGAGAAATGACGGTATTCATTTCTCTCCCAACCGATGACTGAGAAATCTAACTCCACTGTCGCTGTATTTGGGAACACAGTTGCTAAGGGTCCACAAAATGCTTGCAGTGTTGATTATCCTCCTCCTACAAGAGCCCACCCAGCTTCAAACCCGGTTTGGTCATCAGAGCATTTAGCCAGTGCTTCACGCAAGTCCGCGTCTCCACGACATGCCAGGACTAGCTCTTGGTGATCGGTCTCAATACCTTCAATGCGTTCTGGGGTCCCCCTGATTCCTCCAGGTGAGGCCGGTGGTCACGAATAAGAGCGCAAATTAGTGATGTACGTGCTTTCGCAAGGGTATGAGGCAAAATAGGTGGTAGCTGCACGTCGTCAGCTGCATTCTGTGCGTTGCGAGTTGCAACAATGTTTGATATCCCGACATCCAAGCCCGCAAACAAACCTGCAACAGTGCGAGCGCAGCTTTATACTTCTTCCTGCGGTAAATCCCGAAGTATATCGATGGCAAACGTTCCTGCAGTCTAGTGCGTCCGACACGTTCACGGCGTACGTATCCCTGACCACGTACGATTCATCAAGTAGAAACTGGTGAATCGGTCTAGGAGGATGGGGGCCGGACACCACACAGTCATCTGAAAGCGTCGAGTTCAAATTATTCAGTTCAGCTGCCTGTTGTGTAAGTAGGGTATTATGGCCTTGAAGTCGTTGGACCGTATTACCAAGTGTAGTTGCAACAGCGTTTAAGCTGCACAGTATCACCCACTACTGTTTTGATGGACTGCAAACCAGTTTTTCTTCGCCAATTGAACCATCACGCGTGTTCGGTGCTTTACTAACCAAGAAGTCACCTTACGCATTGAAAGCCATCTCATGTTGACAAATCTGGGCAGGTCGTTTTCATCTGTGTAATAAGCCCAAAATGGCGACGTAACCAGATCAACAATCCTGTTAGCGTCGTCACGAAGAGATCATCAAAAAATCGATTGTACTCTTTTGTGCTACCAAATCCAGTTGATGAAGTCCACACCAAATCCTAACGAGGGAGTAGAGAGTAGCTTCGTCGAAACGGGTTTGGACGCCTGAAACATGACCGGTCATTGTTGGCTCACCATCAGTTCCCACGGACAACACCTTCGACCGCCATTTCTCGTCAATCACATGCAATACGTCGTTGCAAGCTTCAAAGAGAGTTTCTGCAGTTTTGTTTTGAAATAAAGGTACCTCAACCAAATGTAGGTTGACAAGTTGGCCGCAAGGTGTGTGAAAACGTACATGAATATCCAGGTACGAGGTCCCCAGCGCGCTGCCGACATCTTGAGCGATCGAGTAAGCCCAGCAATCGGTCAATAGGCGACAGATTCGATCCAAATTGACGGCACATACAACACGAATGTACGAGCGCATCGACCTTCAGAAGCTCCACCCAAATAGCTGAGATTGGTCACAGTCTTTGTTGTCTGCGTGAAGCGTACCGAGCTACGAAACGAGGCACCACCGGCTGCGTATCCAATCAGCAACCTAAAAAGCCGCACGGCGCGAATTGTCACTTTGTAAACGCCTTCGCCAGCATCTTTGAAAATAGTGAGAGCCCTTGCGGAAGAAATCTGACCTTCAAAATCATCAGGATCAAAAAGCAAGCCACCAATAATGATGTCTACAACTGAACGCTTGATTAAAAATTCGATCGGTCCCTCTGAGTCGATATGAGAGAGCATCGTGTTAGCGTGATTGGGGCGCTCAAAGAAACACCCTTGTCTTCAGGCGATAACGAACAGTACCGTTTGTACAGATTCGTATGAACAACCGTGTGATGTCTTCTGTACGCACCCACTCGCAATGGAAATTTGAAATACTGCACATTAGAGGTTCGCTTCCGCTTTGAATTTTCTGTGACTTCACGTCCGAATTTGATGCAAACTTGCAAGCGACAGACACCACATCTGATGTTTCAGGATTCCGCTCTGTAACTTGAAGGCCATAAAGAATGTCGTGGCCGGGTTGAAATGGAGTCTGTAGGCCAGACGGCACCTTGACGTCAGCCTGCGATGACAGTGGTGCAGTCGACTTGTGTGTTCCAAAGAAGGAGAATTGGGGAATGAATCGGTTTTGAAGAGTCGTAGCAATGGGGGATTCCTATGAGAAGGCGAATTGGTGGCTATTGCTGGTTCATTAATGTGTCGGTTGCTCCGTAAGTTTCATCGTCCCGGAAGAGATTTCATTGTCCGTTGCAGCAACACGTCGCACAAGTACTTTCACATATGTTCGTTATATTCCCGACTCCATCAGCGACCGACATCACCACATCATCGTATACGGCCACTGCTATCTACACCCGGCATCAACAGTAGAGTAGTCAATCCCTTCAGCAACCCGATCTCAGCTTCTTCATTCGCTAGCATTTTTGCAACTTAATAGCTTGTGAATATTGGAGGACCACTCTGCTTTTGTGGGGTATACTTCGCTTCTTCTTCGGCAGCTCGTTTGTTAGACACATTCGGTCTGAACCAACAACGAATCCATTTTACTAGATCGATAGTCACCTCTTACCCCCAAATTTGGCTCAGAAAGTTGGATGTCAAATCTCATTCTTAATAAAGGTACGGTGTGGGAATTTGGTCCAATTTCCCTCTATTAAAGTGGCCTGCTTATCGGTACCATAAATCCCTTTGGTTTCTAAACGTTACAGCGCTAAGCGTTCAGAAAATGAAGTTTGGGTAGGCATGCTCACAGGGGGTAAGAGGCCCTCTATTTGTAGGAAGTTGCTAGTGGTACAAAACAGGAATAATGGTCAAAAGTATTTTACACTGGTCATTTATGAAAATTACCAAAACTCTTTTTTCCAAAAAATTGTGCGCGCGGCTGCCACCCAACTCATTATCGATTCTCCCGCTTTTCCGCACAGTTGCCCCCTCCGTCCGAGGTGTACGCGTGAGGCTGACGCTACACTCCTCGCATCACCGCTCCCTCTGCTGCTCGTACGTCTACCGCTTAATGCCATTATTACCTAGGTGATGAATGCTTACTCATGTCTATGAAGAGGCCTCAGAGAGACCGTTTGCAACCGAAGCGAAGCGGAGGTCTGCATTGGTCGGCGCGTGGGCCGGAGTAGTTTCCCTCACAATGAGTTACTTTTTCCTAGACACCGCGCCTGTCCAAAGCTGAGGACTTAGCGTAAGGCGCAAGGGGTGGGCAGGACGCGAAGCGGCCCCCGAGCGACGCGAGAGAGGGGCGCCCCCAGCGCCGTCGCTAAGTCTGCAGGCGAGAGGCAACAGCGTGAGTGTCTGCCCCCCGTACCCGCCCCCTCTCGTTAGATGCATCTTTGATTGTACAAATATATGCTGGCGTACGTTTTTACAAGACTGTTACCATGACATGTTCGTATACACTAGAGATGGCGTAGCTCGAAGGCACTGTGCCGCGCGAGCACTAGCCATGAAGTCTTTTAATGCGCTCAGACAACTTCGCCTCAGTATTAATGGACCAATGGACGGACGCCACGGCGAGCTGTTTGCGCAAGCTTGAACATGATATGTCTAAATATCTCTCCGGGTAGGGTAAGTTTTGGTAACTATAAAACGTACTTAGAGAGATGGTTTATACACAAACAAACCGTTTTGTACGTATTGGTACTATAATAGTTACAAACAGTTTGTACCTGATTTGTACCTCTTAGCACGGCTATGTCTGACCGTTTTGTACCACTAGCACGAGCCCTACCGTATCGCAAATGTCATATCCAGCAACTTGTTGTATCCGACACGTCAAATTAGCCAATAAGAATAGAGAAAATGTCATACTTCAAAACAAATGTCATATCCGACACCAAATTGATGGACAGCAAACCAGGACACTTTAGTTGGACAGAAACGCAAGTACCTTCAGACTCTATCTCGATATCATTACACATGTTCGCGATGAGCAAGGGAAGACACAAAACATCGGGCTTGCTGCAGATTGGTCTTTGAACGCTTATACAACCTGAACTGCTAGGAAAGGAAGTGGGCAAAATGTTGACCATGTTGTTAACAACATTGAATACGCCGACGTTTAGCTTGATACCAACCTTGTCTAGCATTTGCTGCCTCCCTACCCACGCGGGCGCACACACGCGCATGGTTCGAGCATTATCTTGTAGGACTTCGCTGGGATCCTTTGCGCGCTGAATTCAGTGATGCGATCAGATTTACTTCAACTTGACCTTTTGTCCGGAAGATCTGTCCCATTCAATGGCCACCATTTGTTATAATATCCCTCAAATCCGTTGCAAATATGATTATCATATATGACGGGATAATCATGCAGGCAAAATCAGTGAATTTATCTGCTGGATATGACACTTGCGATACGGTATTTGTATTTGAGACCCCTCAAACAAAAGTTTACTTATCCCCATTTTACTGATTTCGAGAAACCGGCGGTCAAAGATGAGCCACCCAATTTCGTACCTAAACGAACTTTCGAGAAACGGGCGTCTGAAAAAATTACACCCACTAACTGGAGCAATTCAAATGTTTACTTATCTCGTTTTCGCCAATCAAATCTATTTTTCTTCTTTTATAGCTCATCCATTGGACGCGCAAGATTTTCCCAAGTATAATCAACTAAAAATGCATTTTTAAATTTCGAGCGAGGCACATTTTTCAGAAGCTCATTACTTATGCTCTACTGGGTGCTATGAGGAAACCGAAGGCTCAAAATGATTCGGTTTAAAAAAATTGAAAATGGGGATAAGTAAACTTTTGTTTCAGGGGGTCTCATTTAATCATCATCTATTACATATATATGTGCAAGCACGCCAACGAATTATTTCCGAGTTGAAACTTTGTATGCAGCTTTACAGTGTTGAGGAAATGAAATGAGGATCTGTACATATATACTTCGAAGTACCTGCCAGCGCGAATCGAAGGTTTTTGGGCAAAGCTTGGTATGTACAAACAAATAGACGCCGATTAACATAAATTCTCAATGAAGAAGTCGAGCGACTCGCTCAACGTCGGTAGGTCGTCCGCATCCATGAGAGCGAACACCGAGTCATCAAACAGGAAAGATGATGTTACCGAGCAAGGTGAAGATCCATCGCTATCCATGATGGGGCAGAAATTTGTGTCGTCCAACTCAACTGGGGTAAGTGTTGGGCGTTGAAACTGGGGCATTTTGACCACAGCAGGAGGATTCACAACAGTCATGCGCGATGTACCAGTCGCGGGTGGTGCTACAACTGGCGTATGCTTCACCTCGTGATGGGGACTTCGACGTACGTGTTTGCTGCGCAGTTCAGGTGGGAAACTGATGAGTGTGTGCAGCGCCAAAACGTCGTGGTCGATACGGTGCTCACGACGCAGACGGATAGCTTTGCCGGTTTGCATGCCGTGAAGTCGGCGAGATACCTTTTCCTGGTATTTCTGTGCGTGGGTCTGCACCTGCCGGACTGAACGAGTGCCGATGTGCTCGGTGATAGCTTTCCAGGGTCCCTGGGGATACTTTTTGAGCGCCTCGAGGAAGCGATCGTGCTCCTCACTAGACCAGACACCCACCGCTCGACTCGTGTGTGTCATCGATTTGCCGGTGTTGGATTTAGTTGACATCGTGGCAGTTGGTGTAGCGCTCAGAATCATGACAGCGGATGCAGTGGTGTCAACTGAGAGGTTGATCGAGGCTCGTGCTGCTTCAATGGCCGCCATGAGGAGAATCGAGGAATGACTGGCGGTGATCTCCGAGGCGAGGACCAAGGACAAAGACATTAGGACAGCCCATGCGTGATAGGAGACTAGTTGGCAACACATATGTCGAGACTCTGAGCCACATACACCAAGTCAAGCAGGATCGGCTGCTCCGTTCCGCAATATGCAGTCGGACACGCAACTTTACCGGGAGCTCGACAAAGGCGAGCGTATCGACAGTAGATGTCGAAGTTGAAGCGCTCGGCACTAGTTGTTGCGGGCTGCAGCGCGCCTTTGATGGGTCCGTTGCTAGTGGCAGTCCAGATAGCGCCACGAAATATGAACACAGAAAGCCGAAAGCCTTCGGTGAAGCTGACCAGCGCCTGATTCAAGTGACCGGGGCTCATTTGCCAGGCCTGTGGCCAGCGGAGGCCTTGTTCAAGTCTCCGACAGGAATCAACTTGTTGCCGCCGTGGCAGCCCACAAGATCGAGACGTACGCATGTCTCGGTGAGGCGCAGTTGGTTAGCCATTTCGAAAGCATTAGCCACCACCGACACGAATGAATGTGCTCACTTAGGTTTTCACAAGTGTCATCGACCCCGACGAGACGGATGGCACAGTCGAAACCGTGAACCTTGGAAAAAGTGAGATTGACACTCGATTCGATTTTCAACGGCGCACGCTGACACCGAAGCCTGTTCCTGCTTTTCAAGGGCTCTGCAAGATTGAACGTCGACATCACTTCTTCATCGCAGGCTGTGTAGGCAGCACTCATGAGTACGAGTCGATGGCGCCGACGCATTCTTCTGGCCAGAGGACAGCGCTGTCTAACGCACGCACGAGTCTTTAGTCGGCTATCAAATGGCGACCGAGCGTGGGGCTCAAAATTCGAGTTGCGTTGCAGTCCAGAGGCGAGTTCCGTCAAACACGAACGCTGTGCCGACGATCCGAAGTCGCAACCTCTTTCATTATCGCTTGAGCCACATACGAACCGTCCTCGAAGGCCGGAGCAAGTCGAACTCGGAACAAATGATCGTTACGACTAACCTCGCTCTGACGTTTTCTGAGATGACACGTCAATCATTGCGGACACATGTGCAACCAACACTCACTCCTGCATCATGCGAGAATTCTGTCTTGTTTACCTCCTTCTGTTAGTGTCCTGATGGCTCTGGCTGGACGAAAAGGTTGAGCCTCCTCGTCACCACCGAAACCGAGCCAGGTGTCACGTGACGTCTAACCAATCTACCATTAAACACATACCCTCCGTCGAGGACGGCCACCCGGTAGATCCCAGCGCCTTTACCAGCGCGCCTAGACTCGCCCTGCCTGGATATGTTCGTTCTCTCTCTTCGCTCTACTTGTTCCGATGGAAAAACGAATTGCGCGGGTTGTGGTCGCTGCTGTGGTTGCTACGACTCGAGCGGAATATGCTGGAGCGGTGATAGCTGCTCGGGCTGCCCGATGACATGGCTGAGCTTGAATCCATCGGCGAGAGACTCATCGTCGATGCTGACATGCGACTGCTTGAATTCCGGCTATTCGAGTTGGCGAGGATCGAAATACGCTGAAAGTCCTCGACCTCCATGGGGGTAGCGCGCTCCACGCGGGGTTAGACGACGTGCGCTGACTGCCACCGCCCTGCTCCAGTTGTGATAAGGTGATCCGCATGCTCGTTCCAATAAATTCCTTCGTGTGAACGTGCACCTGGACATCAGATCTCTCCGCCAGCTTGGGAATCACAAGCTGCATAAATCCATCCAACATCATCGGCGTCACGTACTTGAGCTCAACACCCATAGGGAACGTATCCGATACGATCGGGCCACCGTCCAAAACATTCTTGAGCCATCGCGTCATGTAGTCTAGTTTCTTCGGGTTGCCCTGCGCCCAGTCCGTAAGCAACCGCTTCCATGGAACAGAACCCAACGAGTAGTGCATCGGCGGCGGGTAGTTGCGGATCTCTTCCCAGTGGTCCTTGACGCGACGCGCATTGCCCTTGCTCGACACTTTGCTTTTGGCATGTCCAATACGCGCGGCACTCTTCAGCAGCAGGTGATGAGCCTCAGCCGATTTCTGGTCCATGATACCGTTCGCCGCTGCAGTAGCAAGGAGTGACTTGTCCGACGCCAACGAGGTCAGCGAGCCGCGGCCGCCAGTAGAAGCAGGCATTGCAGCGCTGTTTGCTTGCGTGATGCTGCCAATATCCGTGGGCAGCTCGCGCGTCTCACAAATGTACGAGCGAAGCTTCTCGTACTCGGTCTCAATCGCGGCCAGATACGTCAGATCCTTGCTTTCCTGGTCACGGTGTGCCAACTTCTGCACCTGCTCACCGACCTCCTTGGACTGCTGCCAGTTCTTCAGAGTTCGATTTTCAGTCTTGAGTCGCTGAATCTCTGATTCCTGTTTTTCTAATTGCTGACGCAGCTTCTCGTTTTCTTCGTGAAGCGCGGTGATAACTTCGTGACTTTCATCGAGAATGCCACTAGTGCCGCTGAATCGGCTGTTAAGCATCGAGCCGCGGGTCGAGCTACTGCTGTTAGTCCCGCGATCACTACCGGGCCCTGCTGCATGCGGCACGTCTGATGGGCTGAGAGTGCGAGTCTTTCCTGACGGTGACATCTTCGTTCCGGTGTGCACCTGTTTCCTGTCCAACTTCATCTGTAACTGAGCCACCTTCGAACCAAGCGCCTTGTACGCCTTTTCCTTCTCCATCTTACGCAGGAACACAAGGCGCAAGAGGGAGAACCGGAAAAATCCTTGCAGCCTTCTCACGGCAGCCAATTTCTTGAGGTAACGCTGGCGCTCCGTGTGCATGCGACAATAGGCCTGGAAACGCACAATGCAATAGTCGAACTTGAGCACGCGATACATTTTGCGAGCCGAGACACCGCGTCCTTGGGCCTGCAGGAGTACGACACCTCGGCGCAGCGTCAAGTATCGCTTGTGCACGACATAACGACGCCAGTACTTTTGGATAAGGACAATTTGCTGTTTCTTCCGCAAGAAACGTCGACGCATAAGCCAACAGCGCACATTCTTCTGCAGAACAATGGCGTACTTGCGCAACGCCCAGCCGCGCTTAGTCTCCAACTCTTCCAGAACGCCTTCGCGGAAGTATACACGCGTAAGACCGACCTGGTAGTCCTGGATGTTGCGTCCTGGCAGAAGCTTCTCCATCATCTCTTCGCACTGTGATTTAATATGCTCCGTGTCCGAGTCGCTGATAAACTTGCCTTGTGTTGGAACTGCACCCGTCTGCAGCACGCGGAACTTCTTGACGCACTCCAGGTGCGGCATACGGCTGGGATACGCGCTACGAGACACACGGATAGCCTCGATAACACCAGCACAGCGGAGCTGGCTCACGATATCGCCGTGCGAGAAGCAATTGGCACTCTTGAGCGGGTTCGGCTTCAAGCAGCGTACGTAGTGCACCTCCGTGAGCCCAATCTTTTCCATGAGCTGCGACAGACTTTCTTTGAACTGCGTGCCCACTGTGGTGCGGCGCGTTTGTGCGTGCCCCCTTCTTAGTACTGCTGCTTCGTGACCTACCACGCGCCGAGGGTGCCGCACTGCTGCCGCTACTGGCGTTTACATCGTCCGTGAACATTTTCGACAAGATCTTGAGCGAAGATTTGCTCATGCACTGCTTGATGTCCGGCAAAATGGCGTCGCGGTGTTTGTCGAGGAAACCCGTCGCGTCGTAGGTCACCTTTCCAGCGTAGTGGTAGACCGAGAATGCGCACTTGTTCAGTCGCGGAGTCTCCAGCAACGGGTTGTTCTCCATCACAGCTCCAAGCTTGCTCGCGAACGACGCATCTGTACCCGTGGCCAGCAGCGATTCCTCGTTCAGGAAACTGATGACACCCAAGCGGCCTTCGATGAGATTCAACACGTCCTGGTTGTCTGCGAAAGTAATGTGCGACCAGGAGATGTTCTCCTCTTCGTACTCGATTTGCACCGTCTTCAGCACATCCTGCACGAACTTCTGCTGCAGTTTCTCGTTGGCGTAGTTGATGCAGAACTGCTCAAACGAGTTCGTCTCGAAGTGCTCGAAACCGAAGATATCCAGAATGCCAATAAATGATCCAGCGCCCTTCGTCTTGACACCAATAGTTTGGTTGATTTGCTCCACAAGCCACAGGAACAGCTTCGAGTACAGGCTTTTCGCCAGAGCGTCACGGCAATCTGCTGCCTGGTCGTGCGTCATCGGCTTCAAGATCACTTCGCGACCCACAAAGACGTTTCGGTTGCAAACCGCGCGCTCGAGCGCGTCCACCTCCACGCCCAGAAGGCGACAGGCCACGCTAAAGTGTTTGAGATCCACTAACTGCGACGCGTCCACGTCTCCGTTGCGGGTCGTAAACGCAGTTTCTCCCAAATGCAGCACAGCGCCCAGAATCTGGATAATCTCCTGCTGCAATGGCTGTTCAATGCCAACGAGCTCCAGAGCCTCTCGAGTGCGGCTCAGGTCGCCTTCTTCGCTCCCATCCGGGGCTTCTGCTTGGACCGACACGTACTTGAACGAGTCCACCATGTCCAGCTCGAGCTCCGGGAAGTTCTTGCGTTGTGCCAGCAGCTGGTAGAAGATGTGGAAGTTGCGTTCGCCTTGGGCCTGCGTCGTCACGCGACTCTTCTCCAGTAGGTACGTGCGGGACCTGGCACCAATCAGTTGGCCCTCCATCGTGAACTGCAGCTCCGTGAACTTGCCGAAGCGACTGGAATTGTCGTTGCGCACCGTCTTGGCGTTACCGAACGACTCGAGCAGCGGATTGGCCTGGATGATCTGCTGGATGACTTTCGAGTTGGAATTTGTGGCCAAAGCTGCCAAGTGGCTCATGACGATCTTTGTGGTCTCTGTTTTGCCAGCTCCAGACTCCCCTGAGACCAAAATGCTCTGATTTTCCTGTTTTTGTCTCATGTTGAAAAAGGCCTCCATAGACACGGCGTAGACGTGCGGAGGTTTGTTCTCGCGTTTGCCATCACTGAATTTCTCCATTATGGGCTTGGAGTACAAATCCAACCATTGGTACGGGTTCACTGCGATACAGATCCGACCAGTGTATGTATCTACAATTAATTGTGGATGTAAACGAAATAAAATATAATTGCCAATGTCAGTGCAAAAAGTTCATCACCTGCCACTTCGCGGAACGTACATGGCAGTTGCTTGAAGAAGCGCTTTCGCAGGTTGTAGAGGATGGACGCTTCGTGCAAATGATCGATGAGGATCATATCCTCGAACCCATTTGCGCTCTCGCTCGTGTTTTGCAGCGGCAGCGACGGCTTGTTGTCCGCCATTTCGACTGACGTGTTTTTGCGCTAAGCGCCTCCAGCACCGACGCGTCCGTGAGGTCCACAGCACGCTGCGAACCCGCGAACGCCTTGAGTTCGCGCTCGGACGGGATGAGCTCCAGCACCGACGCGTCACGTGGACCCACTACGTCATCCAGACGCACTGTGAGCCCCTTGCCGTCGCTGCTAGTGCCGCAGATCACGCCTGGAAGCCACACGTGCTCGGCATCCGGCGCAAATACCTGCAAAAGGTTAGCATTAGCGCAAAAAGCGACAGGGGCAATGTTGGAGCGACAGGGAGGCGGGGTAGGTGCACCTTAATTCCCTCCATGGGTTTCCGAGTGAAGACAGCGACTTGCTGTCGTCTGCGCGAGTGAACGAACTCCTTTTTCCAGCTTCCGCTTTGCTCCCCTTCGCAAAATTGGCCAATCCGCGTACGCAGAGATGGCTACAGTGATGTGGCACACACGTTTGTGGTTTGTGAAACCCACAGGATTTTCTGTTTATCGCCGTCGCGAGGGCTCCGTTGTGGACGTGATGGTGGCTATATGATACAGAGTTGACCCCTTCAGTATGGGCGAGACAAGCCACGCGTCAGATGGCGGCGAACGCAATAATAGTCCCAGCGTCGGTCGGCCACGCGAAAACAAAGGACGCAAAATCACAAAAATCAGCTGAAGAACACAATCGCAGCGGCAATGTACAGATACGTGGTACACATCACATCTTCTCATTGGCTGAAACTGCTGCCGCCGACCAAAATGCATGGCCACGATTCGATAGGCGTCAAATGCTGCTGCACTCGCGCTTCGCTCGCACGGCGCTGAGTTGTTCCTCTGCGGCTCGTCTGCATGTCTCTCCGTGGCCCAGACAGAATCTTGGATGCTTTTCCGCTGTGGACGCGTCGTGGGAGTGGCTGAAGGATCCGGAGAACCCGCGTCTGCAAAAGTTCCTCAAGGTGCAGAGCTTCGTTTGCAGGTCTTGAGCGTTGCATAGCCTAATTCTTTTTTTTTTGCAGTTGGAGCGCAATTACCTGTCGCATCAACTCTCGAAGCCCAAATTTCGCAAAGTGGAGCGCGCACTCAACGTCGAGTTGCGCAACCGCCTGTTGCGCGAAGACTTTAGCATCCCCGAGTGCATCGGCGATTACGAGTATTTTATGAAACAAGCGCCGGGCGAAAACTTTCCGGTATATTACCGCCGCTGTCGCAATGCGGAAGATGCTGCAACTTCAACCAGAGAGGAGATGGTGCTGAATCAGAACGTAGAGCCATCGCTTAATCACGGCTTCCAGTTCGTGGCGGCCATGAAAATTTCCGCCGACGCGAAGCAGCTGCTGCTGGTGATGGAGAACGACAACGAAGAGTGTCGCGCAGTGCTGAAAAACCTGCAAACGGGTGAGTTGCAGACGCTGGAGGACGTTTCCAGCGTCAAAAACGTCGAGTGGAGCTCCATGCAGAGGCTCTTTTACTACACCAAGGTGGACGATAATGGACGACCGTTTGCCGTCTACCGTTACGATCTGACGACACACGCGCAAGCTCTGGTACGTGACGTGATCTTCAGAGTTGAATTTGGGAAGTTCAGAAATGACTCATGTGTAATACTTTTCACTGCCACATGAAGCTCTATGAGGAGCAGGACGATGCCTTCTTCGTGGACGTCTCGCAGACGAAAGACGCGCGCTTCGTGCTCATCAACTGCAACTCCAAGAACACGTCTGAGATCTACGCTCTGGACGGCCACGACATGGACGCACAGCCTCAGCTGCTTCGGCCGCGAGAGGTGGGCACGCTGTACTTTGCAGATCATGCTGCTGGCCAATTTTACATCGTCACGAACGCCGATGGTGCGCTCAACTACAAGATTGCGACGTCCAAGTGGCAGTCGTCCTCGGTTGGGCAGTGGGAGACTCTTGTGCCTGAGCACGAAGACGTGAAAATTGAAGATGTCGATCTATTCGAAAAGTACCTGGTGCTTTACGAACGGGTGAACAGTGTGCCTCGTATTCGAGTGTGTACATTGGCCGAGCAGAGCGATGCTGACACCTCTGTCCCTCACTATATTCCGTTGCCAAAAGAGCACGAGATATGCCGCGTTTTGCCTGGAGTGAATCGAAATTATGAAGCGCACCGCGTACGATTTCAAGTGTCCACGCCACTGGTCCCCGAGATCGTCTTCGATTATGATATGAAGAATAGAAAGCTGCACGTGCTTAAGAAGACTGAGCTTACGGATCGCTCAATGAAGCTAGAGCGCAAGCGCGACACTAGCAACAAGACGATGAAGTCGTCGTTTGAACCGGAGAAGTACACATCCCAACGATACTACGTTCCCAGTATGAGCAGTCTTGGTGTGAAAATACCGCTGACCCTCATCCATCGCCGGGATATTACACTGAATGGACAAAACCCGACACTGCTTGTCGGGTACGGGGCTTACGGCACAAATCTGGAAGCTGACTTTGAGCTGGAGCATTTGATTTTGCTGGAGCGCGGCTGGGTGATCGCGCTTGCCCATGCGCGTGGTGGTGGCGAGTTGGGACTGCAATGGTACCAAGCTGGCAAGGGCATGCAGAAGCGACACACGTTTGATGACTATGTGTCGTGCACACATCACCTGCTAGATGCAGGCTTCACGAACCCAAAGCGACTTGCTGGGAAAGGAGTAAGTGCCGGTGGGCTCATCATGGGGTACGTGGCAAACGAGTTCCCTCATCTCTACCAGGCTCTGGTCATGAAGGTGCCCTTTGTGGATATTCTGGCTACGATGCAGGACCCAACGCTACCACTGACAGTTCACGAATACGACGAGTGGGGCGACCCGAGAGGGCCTAAGGCTCACGAGTACATTCAATCGTACGCTCCATGCGAGAATGTGCGCGAGAACCAGGTGTACCCTGCCATGTTCGTGACCGGCAGTTTGAATGACACACGTGTGCAGTTTTGGGAGCCTGCCAAGTGGATATACAAGATGCGCAAAGTGCAAGCCTCGTTACCCAAGCGCGACAAGCGCCTCATGCTGCTGAAAATGAGCGAAGATGATGGTCATTTCGGCGGCGGAGGTCGTCTGGAACAGTTGGAAGAGAGTGCAATGGAAATTGCTTTCCTATATCAAGCACTGCACCTACCGTTCTCGCAAAAATAAGCCCGCGCTTGACTTTCGTTGCAACACAACAGATTGAGCTGCACCAAGGTCGTCCGTATAAATAGAGGTCTTTGCTTGACGTCCTAGCTTGTGTATGTTGGCTGTGCATCTTCAGACATTTGAACGCAGTGGGGTTCTGAACTGAAAACTGCGTGTTGGAGTTACCTTCCTGTTGAATATGTCGGCCACGACGCAGGCGCTTGAGAGTGACATTGCGCAAATGGAGGATCGACTAGCCAATGTTAAAGTGGTGGTTGAAGTGGAGCGGGAAGCTTGGCGTCGCAGTTCTCGTATTGGCAAGCGTGGCACTAAATGGAAAGGGGCAGCAACTGCATGTAACAAAGAGCAAGAAGCAAGACCACCATCTACAGCCAGCGCAAACAACACGGGAGCGATGACACTGGTGATGGTATTACTATAATGCCAGGCTATTGGGACGCACTAGAGCTTGCACAGTATTTCAAAGCCAAGCATCTTGGGAGTTATGCAAAGGTGGTGGTGCACAAGCAAATTACTGGTAAGGTATTGCTTGGCACTCCGGTGCCCAAGCTTCGGAAGCTTTTTGAGGATGTAGAGGAATCAGCAAACGATCCCAGTTGGAAAGCTTTCCAGAACGAGTACGTAAAGCTGAAGAAACACCAACGACAGCTTGAGAAAGCTGTTGCTACTAACCGTTCACAACCAGACTCGGCTCGCTCGTTAGACTCATCACTTGACACGAGTGATCGTCGACCATTATCGTCCGCAGTTATGAGTGCAGCAGGTGCAGCTCTGGTTTTCCCGTTAATTTCACCCCGAACTCCTGGCGTGTCTGAAGCAAACGGCACAAGCCAACCAAAGCAAAGTAATACGGCGAAGCCTCCAACTACTTCTAAACCAACATTTCCGCTGCGAAAGCCGGCTTCATCAAACAACATACCTATGGCGACATGCTGGAACTGCAAGGGCCGGTTCTTACGTCCGCACATCAAGAGACCAGTCGGTGGGGCCTCTCTTGTTGAGTCCAGTCAGCCGGTGTCTTCGTCCATGCGTGCTTCGCTCGTTGCTCGGGCATACTGCTCAAAAGCTTGTCAGGAAAGTATTGAGTCCAGCGATATTCGTATTTCGCCTTCCCTCAGCGCTCGCGTCAAGGTCACGTTCAGTTCGTCAGTAGAAGAAAAGACCAAGCGCACTCGGCCATCTCGTGTGGCCACTGGCCTGACTACGATATCTTCGCTTGGCGATCAATCAGACCCAGATTTACTCGTTCAAAGTGACGGGATCACAGCTAGCCATCTTGGGGGTGGAGAAAGTGGGAATGACGCCAATCCACGGAAAGCGCGGCATCTACGAAAGTTCAATACTTTTGCGCGGCGGTCATCTCGGCCCCACGCCTCGCTGGACGACCCGAATGACTTTGATTTCCTACGTTGCGCCCCAAAGCGTGATATTTCAGCCACAGTATCGGCACCACGTCAAGAAGACGCGGAGGCCAGCATACTCGCGGCTATGGCATACGGAAACCGAGGTGGTACACGGTCGTATGATGCAAATGCCTTGGGTAACTTCTCCATGTGCCCTTCGGTGACCTCTCTCGCCGTCAACTCATTCCGAGCGCCGAGCGATAGTTCGATTCTTTCACCCAATGTCAAGACAACACCACCTGCCTTGCTACTCAGCAATTCGAACCCTCAATGGGCGCCAAAGCAATGCAAGGTGTTCCAGCAGTCAAGTATAAACTGGATCCGGACCTGTTCCAAGCTCACCAAGAAACTTTCTCGAGTTGTTTTGGCGCAATACCGTCGTGCAATCGGCCGAACGCAGGAGCTACTGGTGGTGTGCGTGCAGTTGACTATGGCCGAGGAAATCTACTTCGACTACAGGCATACCTTACGGTTCGCGCGCTGCATCGCCTCAGTTTGACGTCTCGCGCGTGGTATGAACTGGTCACGACGCCGTCGACCTTCAGCGATGCACTTTGGGGTGCTCACGTATTGCGCATGTGGCGTCCGTCAGGAGACGACGAAGAGTTTCTGCACGACGTTGGTGTGCTCAAGAAACCCGAGCGGCCTCGACGGATGTTGCAGATACTCACCCGACAAGTGTCTCGCGTCACGGTGGAGAACATGAAGGTGCTACTGAACCATGAATCCTGGCAGCTAGCTACGGTGATGGCGTCTAAGGAAGGCGACAGCATACAATCACTGCATAAAGCGATAACAAGAAAGCGAGATCGACCAGTCGAAAGTGAGCTCTCTGAGGGCCAGCATGGACATCCCACTGCTGAGTTGTTCGAGCAGATCACTGTCATCTACACTCGCGGGGGCGAGATTGTGGCAGTGTGCGCTCGGCAGCTGATTCGACCAGTGGACCCCATGGCTCTGCTCACAGACATTCTGCAAGGTCTCAAGACCGGGGAGCTCGCTCGCGTCCACTGCCGCCGGCTTCGCCTCTTTTCTCAGACGAATAGACTGCCTTTCGATCAGTGGGCGTTGCTGCCGTACTGTAGTCGGACGGTCATTGAGTTCTTCTGGTCGACCGCAGACACAGAAACTGCGGTGCTTGGGCCGATCGTGCTGCCTGTGTGGCATCAGAAGACCCTGAGTAAACTCCAGCACGCACTGCAGCAGCGCCTTCTGGGCAAGGACAGCGTCAATTTCGTCATTAAGGTCGCCCATGACCAGAGCGCTTCAGCTGCCGTGCTTCTCTTGCTGGAGAAGTTCCTCACTCGCTGTCATTCACACGCCGTGACCACTAGTAATAGTACATGTACTGGTAGTACAGTAGCAACTAGCAGAACCAATAGTCCGCGTCAAACGTACAAGTAGAATAGAGGTTACAGAATAGCCGAGCGCCGCGGGCGGTGGAGTGCATGTTTGGTTGGTGCCCGTTAGCTCGCTGTTCCGCCTGGAACATTATCATCAGGGACCACAAATCCATCACACATTTTCATCAGGGACCACAAAGCATAATCACAGTCGCCCCACAGATATCTGGGGGAATAAATTATTAATACATTTACATGTACAACAGGATATTTCCCCTCACTTGCATCTTCTTGGTCAGAAGCCAGAACACTCCCGAGCCAGGCCCCAGCATGTAGCAGTTGAACTTGACACAACTCCACGGGCGAGACCACCTTCTCCCTCGTGACGTCTTCGCAACCCCTAAAGACTTTCAACTTTTCCTGAAAGACCATGCAACAAGATCGTCGTGTAGAAAACAAAATGCGGAAACTTGAAAAAATGGGGCTGCACAATCGCTGGGTGCGACTAGGAAGTATGGATTACAAGACGTAGAGCAAACGGTGATCCAGACGCCTACTCATACGGTTCCTATTGAAGGTGCGAGCGCTACGCAGCTAAGCGGAGTGCTTGAGCACTTTGCTAGCCAAGTCAGCGGTGCGAAGAAGATGATGAGGAATCCTTATACGTGCAGTTTGTGCGGGAAAACTGATGGTCATAATGCGGCTAAGTGTCCGAATCGTGCTGCGGCAGCCGCACCCGCTGGAAGTGACATCATTTGTGGCGAGTACGTAATCGGATTGCTATTCTACAAGCGTCCAATGTTGCTGTATCCCCTCTTGACAGAAGGCGGTAAACACATGCATTAACTGTTATTTCACACAGCAAATCAGTTGTCTTGGCAAATGTATTGTTTTGACCTAGCTTGCCGTCGTGATAAGTCATAAAAAACCTCTAATAATTTATGTATGACCAACCGCGCTGCGCTTGGCTGGGCGCCCCTCGGTTCGCTTCGCTCGCGATATAGAGATAGAACCTCCGGCCTCACGTGTTGCCCTCACGCTTTCGTCTCCGACGGGGGCACTCTGCCCCTGCCTTCGCCGTGACGCTGCGGGGACGTGCAGTGTTAGGTTGGTGCTATGTCCAACCACGTCGCCCACCCCACTGTGTGTTATCCCAAGATTTTTGTGTGCCAGTACTATTTTCTGCCCCCTCTTCATGAGGACTCCGCAATTGTTTGGAGCGACTATAGAATGTCCAAACATCGATATTATTAATAATACATCAGCATGACTTGTTGTGTCAGTTGCTTTACCGGTACCCAGCTGTAGAGACTGTGATTATGCTTTGTTGTCCCTGATGAAAATGTGTGATGGATTTGTGGTCCCTGGCGATAATGTTCCGTTCCGCCTCTCTTCACTACTAGTTTTACTATGCCAGGCTTATGTTTTATATCCGCATATTTTACTGTTGACTTCTACCAACACTCTAGGCCCCCAATGGCTCGCAAGCTTCGCCTTCGCTTGACAGTCAAACACTGCTTGGTCCTGGGTTTGCACCCGCGTGCTTCGCACACGGGCTTCAAACCGCAGACATACTCGCTGCGCTCGCCTCCTCAGTCTGTCACCTAGGTTCTCACCGATCAGAGTGGCCACCTTCGCTTCGCTCGAGGGGAATGGTGACTATCAACAATTAGCGCGCTATTCAAAGTGACATATGCATTGATTTCGTAAAATATCCATTCAGACAAAGTCGCTGCCTACGCCGTCTCGAAGAGCTGTCGGTAGACTATGTTCGCCGTGCACACTCCGCCTAATGATACGGAATCCCATACTTCCGTATACACCCAGACTGGTAGTTCTGTAAGTTGCGTAAATTCCAGTGCCAAGTAAGTTACGTCGAAGTTTCCAGCCTGTGCTCGAGGCAGTTCTCTAAACGAATTGTGAGAGAGCGCTAAGTTGTAGAAATGCGTTGAGGCTGCAGTCAGCAGCGCGTCGTCAGGGATCCTGTCGAATTTGTTGTCGATCAGTGAGAGCTCACTCAAGGTGGGGAGCTGCATCAACACACTCGGAAACGGATTTACCAGCGAATGTTCAATGAACACGATCTCGACGCCTTCCCAGGGCGTAATAATTTCTTGAGGGAACCCTGTGAGGTTCGTATGGGTGAACGTCTTCTTCTTCCCGCTCTGGATACTCGACCAACGCCTTGAATCTCGAACTCGACGTAACCCTTGACATGTCCACATACAGCTGACCGTGGGAAAAGCAAGGCGTCGCCAACTACAGTCCCAGGTACTGTACCGTTTGTCCCTGTGCCTTGTTGATTGTCATGGCAAAGGCAGTCTGGACAGGAAACTGCTTGCGTCTCAATCGGAATCCGAAATCGCGGATGTCGCCATCGCTGATGAACACGATGCGCGGGCAACACATGCTGGTCCTACATGTCGTCTCTCATATTATTGTCTCGCATTCAATCGTCTCTACACCTTTACCAGGGCTAGATGGCAACAACACAGTCCAATGTGGTGTGAAGTAAGTGAAGTAGCATCCCAATTTATAGAAAATCATGTCTAAACTTCGGGATTATCTCAAAGTGGTTTTAGGACAGTCCCAAAGTGGTGGTCAGGAGAGGATTTGCGCCACGCAGCACGAGCTCGAGCTGTGAGTCCAGTGCCAACGCGAGCGCGGGGACGTTGGGCCCGCATCTGGCTGGGCTGGCCACGTTCGCTCGCAGTGTATTGACCATATTGCACCTACGTGTACAGTACATACGACAAAGCCAACGATGATAAGGACGTTCTGGACAACCGCGCCGTCGCTGATGCAGGCCCTGAAGACCCGCGAGCGCTTGTTCTTTACTCGGCGGAGCGGGGCTCGCTCAGCGAAGATGAAGCACTTGTATTAATAGCCACGGGAGGTGGTGACCAAGCCTTTGTATAGTGTAATGGTGGGGATGTATAGATCCGTCACCTCCTGCCAAATGGTCGCTCCACATGCTCGATCAGCTCTGTCTGGTGGAGACTGCTCAGGTAGATTATGGAGAGGAAACCCCCATGCAGAAGTAAGATCTGCGTGAAAAGGCGACAGAGCACTGTACTTGGGTCGGTATGCTCGCCGCAAAGCACGAACTCATGACTTTAGCCATTTTGATTTGGACTCTGCCGCATTGACCTGGATTAAGATGTCACATTTTAAATTTTGGAAAACAAATGTTTTTACGTTTTTACGTTAGCCACATTGGACTATGTTGTTGTCATTTAGCCCTGGCAATGGTGTAGTTCTTTTATCTCTCTTCCTATCGTCTTCTATACAATCGTATCTCTTTCTTTTGTCTATCTTCCTATCGTCTCTCATACGATCGTCTCTACGTATCGTTTATCAAACTATCTCGTACAAACGTCTCATATCTACCTATCTCCTCGCAGCAACCGTGTATCGTCTCTCATATGTTGTATCTCATACTATCTTCTCTCATACACGAACTACTCTCTCATGCTATTGTCTCTCATACATGTACTTTCGTCTCTCACACTATCGTCTATTCTATTGTCTACCTAATGTCTACTATCGCTACATATCATTTCGTCTCTCATGCTATATTCGCCTCACGTATCGTCTCTCGGCTGTCCGGATAGTTTGGTTTAAGTATGGTATTTACACCGCTATATTTTGGCTATGTACGATTACATGTACACCACACCAATAAATTGTAGTATACACCAACTTCATTTAGTTTAAAGCAATGAGAAGCCTTCACTGTTCCAATACAATGTACAGTGCATAGATTGATACCAGCATGTAGCGCCCATCTACATCGAGTGTATTTTACGTGTACACAGTCTTGTAAATGGCGTATAGTCAATCGCGCACAACCGTATAAGAGTATACACACAACCGCATATAGTGTATATTATACGGGGTGCTGCATAAATAATATAATTGATAGACCGCGAGACAGTACACTGAGTTGAGCACGTTGTATGCACAGTGCCGATATATATCATGCACAGTGCCAGCTGTGTTCTTGCCTACGGATGCCAGACACTAGCATCGTATTTGGCCTGGCACCAATCTGGCAAGGTATTACAAAAGGATATTCTGGTAGTCCTCGGAAAACACAGCAAGACCAGGATCGACAACAAGACATCAAAGCTGTGTGTATTGCTTTCTTATAGACACATGAGCAGATAGCGGTAACGCAGGTATTGCAGAGCCTTCTTGGTCATCTCGCTGACATCTTCAGAGCCGCAAAACAGCAGAACGTAAATACCGCACTTGTATAACGGTCAACTTGGACACCCATCCCAGACACGAATGGCTCCACTCGGTATCGTCCATCCCTTGGTGACAGGTACATCATGATACGTTGCGCCATAGATCGCACAGTTAACAGATAGCTTGACTGCATCGGATCAAATATCTTGATAGTGCTCGGTTTTGAGCTGACCATGATCGCACACCAGTGATTGCCATTGCAATTGATTGGGATCAAAATATGTTCCTTGTCGACGTCTTTGAATAAACTCTTGAAAATTTCACCAGGTATGTTGATTGATCCCCTCGACACGGGCCCCCAAACCGTAGGGTCAACCACCATGACGTCGTCCCGTAGAGCGAACAATTTCGCCATCACCTCCATCATTGCATCTTCACTAACGTGGAACTTGCATCCCAAGTCGAGCATGTTCATCTAATAAAAGCAAAGAATCAATAAACACGTCAGATTAGAGGTACGAGGTTTGCCTTTCTTGATATCATCTTACCCTTTGAGAAAGGATAGGAATGTTCTCCAGCTTCACCTCAAAGTCAGTGTGCTTGTGAACACAATATTGCGGCGGGACATCCACCGAAAAATCCACCGTTGATACCCAAGCACGAACCTTGTCTATGGTGTTCAGTGCATCCGCCGCTTTGTGCCATAACTTCATCGACACTAATGTAGTCGTAGCAATAATACCAAGCCTTAGAAACTCAACAGCGACATTCGTTTCTGATAAACCTGAGTGCTTGCTCTGGAGGGTGGATACCTTCTTTGACGCTCTCACGAGAAGGTCTTTGGCCAGAATGCGTGAGATTTCCGACGGGCCTAATAACGCCTTGCCAGGGGGAGCTTGTCAATCCGGGGGCTACAGGGGTTTCATTTTGGTCTGAAATACAAACAAATTGAATTTCTTGAGATCGTCTGCGGATGTAGCTTAGGTTGCTTCGTTCGTGAGGAGGTCCGCAATTGACGAAATGTTCAAATGCTTGTCGTGTAGCTCCGAATCATCGCTCGCCATTCGAATTGCTAGATTTCGTTTTGCCTTTTTGGCCTTTGGTTTTGCTTCGGGCGCCCGCGAGCTTTGACTGGGGTTACAATCTCAAACCCAACATCCTCTGTATCAAGAGGCTCAGTGATCAGCATTTGAGTCCCAACCGTTAGAGATTGCTCCACCAACTCCACCGATTGCTCCACCGATTACACCAATATCTCCACCGATTGCTCCACTGAATGATCGACGGTAGCCGACTCCCTCAAGTTCGACGGAGACGGCTGCGATGTATCAGTACAATAAGTCAACTGCTGAGTTGTATTGTCCGGCTCACTGATGTTGTCGTCATTGTTGTCTGCATGGTCGGCCCCGTCCAACGTCGATGGGTTCCCACCGTCAATTTGTATGGCAGAAAGCTGGTTAAACCGCTTTGTTGTGAAGACAACGGTGGTCACTTTCGCCAATGCCTTCATCGCAACGCGAAACTCGGACATTCCCAAACTGCTCATGGAGTCACAGATACTCGTGGCAAGATGATTAGCCTCACGAAATTTTCGATTGGAATCCCAGGGAGTTCTTGGCCCGGTCAAAACGGCGCTCACAGCAAAAGAATTCGACGAAATTTCCACGGGGGATTGAGATTTGTTAATAGTTGCTAAGAGCCAACGCGGATTGAGAAGATGGGTAGGTATAATCGTCTCCATTCCCAGGCTTTTTCGGATGTAGAACACGTATCGACACGGTAGAAGATCGTCGCCAAGCACTCATCCAGTCCCATTGATGACGTAACAACCTCCTTCATGTGCTTCCACGGCGACTCCAGACGGTTGTTGGTGTTATTCCCGAGCGTCACAGCATTCTGCCGCTTGTAGGAGCACCACATATCTCGACAGTTATCCCAATTCTTGGTAAAATACGCCTGAAATGGATGGATAGTGTCGTCTGTGTCACTCGCATGACCGACTGCACCCGATGTCACGACTGCCACCGCCTCCACATTTGCTTCGCGAACTACTCCACCCAAACCAATCGAAGTCAAATGTTTCAAGTACCGACGGTGCTTCTCATATTCACGTTCACTTCGCGCATACACCAACAAATTCACCACAGATCGCAACTGTGACTTCTGCCAAGAAGTAAATGCGTAGTCAGCACACGCCATCTCTTCGCGCAGATATTTCACAACATGAAATTGGCACAAAAGCACCCGCACGTGCGGAAGAGCTGCCTTCAAAACTCCGATCTCAGTGAAGTCTTTGTCGACGATGACACACTGCAGCTTTATCCACGCTGGATTGTTCTTCTTGAACTCTTCGATGGCCGTGAAAAGTGTCTCACTGCGTTCATTCTCCAGTATGGCATGCTGCACGTACTGACCCTTGCCAAAGACGTCGTGTGCCATGAACGAAAAATCTTATACTTCGATATATTTGTGCCATGCGTCGCATCTATCATCAACACTTCAGGAAATCGGCGATAGATATCCAGCATGTGTTTGGTCTGCAGGGTGATACAAGTGGCATATTTCTGACCATTACGAAATAGTATCGTTAGTTTTGGTCAAACATATAGTCGCATTCATACACTAGCGATACGAACCTTGCCATTAGAAGCTCGTTGCACGTAGATGTGTCCGATGTTTCCGTACTCGGCACAAAACCGACGCGTCCAACGCTTCAGTCGCTGAGCGCTTGATGTGGAGCCCTCTCACGCTTTTTCAGGGTACGAATTAGATTCTGGACGTCTTGTGGCGTTGGGTTGCTGTCTGTGTTTTCCACGAGGAATTTCAGGATACTCTTTGCTTTTGCCCCAGCCTTCTGAAGCGAGTCAATCGTATTCATGGCACTTCTGTCTACTGCCATTCGGTTAGCTGCATACTGTTTATAAATCCGCAAGCCAAGTGGGTGATTGTGCTTGAGAAATGTCTTGCTCACACAGACCGCAAACTGGGACGGCGAATTGGTCACTTCGCGAACACATGCATTGATCTAAACATACACACATTTGCACGTTGGCTAGATCCACCAACTACATGATCGCCACAGAATGATGTGACCGACTGACGATTACCACAGACTACCACAGACTGATCTACCCGACTGTAGACATGATCAGAATGATGTGACCGCCTGATGATTGCCACAGACTACCACAGATTGATGTGCCCGACTCACGTGTACGTTGCAGTTGATCGGCCGAGCTTCCTGTTGTGGCCGTTTGCCTTGTCCGCGATATTTGTACGTGCCACCGTGCGTACAAATTAAGGTCTTCGCGTACGTCTCCCACTCGGCTGGGATCAGCGCCGATGACGACCTCTGAGCTGATTTGATTGCCTTGTTCGGTCTGCGACGCTTTTGGAAGAACGTTTGCGAAATATCTGTAGCGACAAGGGTGAGATAATACACAGCAACATAGGAAACATCACCTTCGAACTTACCTGGAATGTCTGCTTCTGATAGATGTCCAGATATGCGTGAAAATCTTCCCATGACACAAATTGTGTTTGCTCGAGGTCAGGGCACCGCACTTCGTGGCATTCGTCGGCACCAGGACCCTCACTCGACCTACTTCCGGCCCTGGAAGCCTCGCTTGAGTTTCCCATGCACCAACTGGAGCCACCTGACTCGCTAGAGACCCTTTCTCCCTTCGATTCGGCTGCCCAGCTGGCGTCTGATCCTTGATCTTCGTCGTCGCATGAGACGTGGTCGTCGCCCCCGTCGTCGTCGCCAGCATCACCCCCGCCGTCGTAGCCGGCGGTCAAGCGACGACCGCTTTCGCGGTCGCAGCGGACACTCCATGCTCGGCAGCTTTGGCAGCTTTCTCAAAATCCCTTTTGAGTGGCTCACACGACATGTATACTGCCGTATACGCTGGCATCCGTTCAGGTTCAGGTTAGGCCAGGAACATTCCTTGCGTGATCTGAAACTATTGTACCACCGTCCAGGTTATCAAAATACTCACTCTCATTACAAAAGCACTTGCTATTGGGCCCGATTGGCAGTCCCCACGCCAGGTTGTGTTATGTTTTTGTAATTAGCGTAATCACAAGAGGGCCGACCGCGCGGGTATTGACCAATCGGTTGGTTTCGTGTTCCATCAGAAATGTTTGCATTTCGGCTAATGAGAAGACCGGATATGGTCTGGATCGTTCTACCGATCGTAGTCAGTGTGACAGTGTTTTTATTTGGCCAATGAGGAGGCTTCGCTGCGCTCGGCAGAGCGATTTGCAACGTACTCCTAAGTACGAATACATGTACACCACATCAATGTAACGTAATCCACACCAACTTACCGTAGTTTTAGCCAATGAGGGCTCGCTGCGCTCGGCTGTTTGGAAGGACGTTTTTCAGCCAATGATCCCCGCCTTCGCCGGCACAATAATGCGAATCGGAGCCGCTGACGCTATCACTCGGCAGCGGTTACACTCAAACCGACGGACAGACAGGTTCCTCTACTACTTGTTCTAGACTTGCTGTTTCCCGCCACTACGCGGCGGTGGGGCAATGGTTTGTCCCAGCTAAGTGGGCCGCCCCCTCGCTTCGCTCCACGGGGCTAAAAATTATACCATGTAGACATGAATTGAACTATTATCAATGTTATGTAAATGCAGTTACTGTCTTCCGCCCTACGCCGTGCTGAAAATCTGCCTGTACACGATGTTCGGGGTGTATGCTCCATCCTCTTCCTCCATGTCTGGATACTCAAGTAATATCTTGATCTTGGATCTCGCAGTGACCCGGGAGAGCGCCACATACAGCTGGCCGTGCGAAAAGCATGGTGTCGCCAAGTAAAGTCCCAGGTTTAGCACCGTTTGTCCTTGAGCCTTGTTGATTGTAATGGCAAACGCCGGCTGGACTGGGAACTGCTTGCGGCGCAGGTGGAATGGAAAGTCGCGAGCGTTGCCGTCACTAACGAAAAGGATCCTTGGAATCAGTACGTTCTGGCCTTGACGCTCGCTAGTCATGATGGTCGCGTGTATCACGTGAGGCTTCAATTCCTTCACTCTAAGGCGCGTGCCATTGCAAAGCCCCAGGTCCGGGGTCAAGTTCCTCATCATCGTGATCGGCTGGCCGCTCTTCAACACCAATATGTGAGGTGGGATCCCGTTGATGTCGATCGTGTTCAGAACCTCTGTCTCTAAGAAATTAACCTCCTCGTCGTCCTGAACCGAGTCGACCGAGAGATACTCACACGCCTGTCCATCCAAACGTCGCCCCACTGCCTCATTGATACGGTGCACCATCGCGTTGGTTGTGGTCAAGATCGTGCGGTTCGCGAAGTATTCGTCAGTGGCGATGGTCGTGTCGTTCACGTCAGCATACATGGTATCAATCATCCGTTTCGTACCAATAGGTACATCACCCGGAGCAATCGCTGCGTCGGCGTCGAAGTCAGCGGGCGGGTTGTCGATCAACATATCGCGCGGGATTTTCATGAAGTCCTCTCTAAGTGCGGGATTGACTTCATGTCGACCTTCGCCTACTTGGAGAAGAAACCCTGAAAAGGCTGCAATCTCTTCAGCTGAACTTTCGTTGTCGGCTGTCCGAACCCGCATGTTCTCCGTGAGTCGGACCTGTTGGAAGTACGACCACAGTTGGGAGGACTTCAGACAGGCGTCGATCGTCTCTGCCGGTGTTCCCTTGATGACGACTGGCAGAATCTGACGGAAGTCACCTGACAAAACCAATACCTTTCCTCCAAACGGTTCGTGGTCGTTGTTCATCACATCACGAAGGGTGCGGTCCACCGCCTCGAAAGCATGCCGGTGCGTCATGGGCGCTTCATCCCAGATGATAAGACTGGCGCGCTGGATCAACGCCCTTAGGGGGACTGCTTGGTAACGGAGCACGTAGACTTTTCATCCAATTTCAGGGGAATCTTGAACGTAGAGTGTGCCGTACGACTGCCCATAAGAAGCAATGACGCGATGCCGCTGGACGCGACCGCGATCGCAATTTTGCCCAAGAGACGCACGTTGGCGAGGATGTGCTTGATCAGCGTGGATTTCCCAGTACCACCCGGACCGTCGATGAAGAACAGTTTTTTCCTACTTCAGGGTCTCTACCGAACCAACACCTTGGTCATAAATTGCCCGCTGTCCCTCGTTGAGATCGCCAGTATGGTCCGCAACATCCTGTAGAACAGAACGCGTGTACCCTTCCAGCTCGCGACGAATGAGGTTGTTCTCCCCCTCGGAAGTGACCAATAATGTCGGGAAATCGCTCAGCTGGGGAGGCTTGTGTTGTAGGAGTCGAGGCTCACGCCGTTAATTTTCAGGAGGTCGTCAATACTCTTGAGCGTGAGAAACATGATGTTGTCGGCGACCTCCTGCCCGTGTCGTGCGCCGAGTTGACGCTCAAAGTCGGCCGACAGTTCATCGTAAAACTGATCCCACAGCCACGCACGTTCGAAACTTGCGAATACACCAACAGCGTAGCGAAAAGCTGGCGGAGGGGGTACGCCATCTTGAACGCAGCGGCTTCAGTCATGCAGGAAATCCACTCTCTGTCGTCATCAAGGAGTCCGATTGCCAAGGCTGCCTCGTGGAATGTATTACACACCACATTGTCGACTGTCCGCAGATCCTCATATGAAGTCGGACCTTTTCGATGGCACAGCAGCGCACGCAAGTAGAAGCGCTCCATGTCCCTTGGGGAAACATGAATCATACGTCCTATAGCTGCCTGGTATCTTGTCCGACGCTTCCATCTCTTCTCCGGATCAATCCACGCGAACTCCTTCGGGATGTTTTGATACAGCATAGTCTTGGCGATTTGGTTTTCAGGTGCGTCGCTCGCGCAAAGGGCGAAGAACTGGGTCAGCATGGTACGGCTCCCACGCTCCAGGACACGTTCGGGGTCCTCTTCGGCTCGGAACACCACAAACTGACCGCCTTCCAAGTGAACAGTAAGTCGCGTAATGGCATGCGTGCGACCCTGGATCGAATAGGTCAGCAGACGCATACACGCCTCCACCGGCGATACATATCTCGCGTTAAGATATCTCAGCACCTCGTTGGGATCTTGACCCGGCTCACTCAAATCCCGCACGGCTTCTATAGTAATGACAGCTTTGTCGGACCCTTTATAGACGTACTTGTAGAGATACTTCACGGCCGTGATAGCCGTGCAGACCTCGACGTTGATATGACAGTCGAACTTCTGGGAGAAGTACGGGTTGTACGGAACCAACCACTGGTTGATGGTTGCGTTGTCGTAGGTCTTGCCCTTGTAAATGAGAACCCCTTCTGCTCGCCTCCGCCTTCTATACACCGGGTAGCCGTTCTCATTCGCTCGAGTGACATCCACCAAAGGCTTGGGGTACCCCTTCGTGCATTTCCCATCCTTCATACACGGACGACCCGAGTTCGCACCACACGGCCAATGCATCATGTATCTAGGATGGTCTCATACAAATCCGGATTGATGTCCTTGTCGGGAAGCTCTGCCGATACCAATCTGTCGATAAGCTCCCTTGTCTTCGGCTTGTCTTCTTCGTCCAGAATAGTGAGAATGTGAGCGTGGGGTAACCCTCGCTTCTGGAACTCCACAACGTAGATCCGCGCGGCCAGACGACCGATCACTCCCTCATCCAAATCCTTCAAAAGTTCACGAAGGTATTGTTGCCATACGCGCGCGACAATGTCCGGACGATCCTGAGCAGTCTGGCCAGCAGGTATCTTTTCCAGTATGTCATCCCATTTTGGATTGCAAGTCTTGGTAACGAAGGCGTCTGGTTTGCCGTATTCGCGCACGATAGCCATAGAGTCTTGATACGCCTTGTACATGTAGCGAGGACTCCCGACGTGGGTCTCCGGAAGGATGACACGCTTGCCAATTTGACCCAGGAAGTGATCGTGGCCAGGACGCCGATCAGGGTGCACCAACTCGCCACTGCCGCGATCGTACTCGGTAAGCAATGCTTCTCCCTCACCCAGAGTCACCGTTTTCTCACTCTCGTAAGCATCCCGAACGCCGTAGTACTGGTCTGCACGAATATCCTTCTGGTGCGTTGCCACCCACCGCAGCTGCTCCTGTTCACACTTGGCCCGTTGGTCGACCACCCACTGCTGAAAGAGACGCCCGCCAAGGTGGAGCGCTGACATGTCGTCGATTTTCTGGAAAAGACGAAACGCGGCATGCGCGCGTAGAGGCATCGCCCTCTTCTTTCTCACCACGGCACCGTTCGCGTATTGATCCGTAAAAGTCCACCCGAGCTCGCCGTGCGGGAATAGTAGTGGATACTGCAAAGGGTCGTACGTGTTATGAGTCTCGAACAGACGCAGGAGTTTGTGATCCCTGGCATAGAGCAGCAGATCACGCGGCTGGGCGAGATTACCGTCTTCGATCATAGTGACTCCCACTTCCGACACCGTGGGCAAGTTGTGGGTACCGGGCTGGGATGGTTTCTCGTGTAGGCGGTACACGACGTCCATCAACTGAGAACTGTCCGGAGGGTATTGGCGCAGCTTCTCACCGAAGGTTAGAAATTGCTGCGCGAAAGGGTTGTGCGTGGTCATCATATCCTCGATGTACCTCAACGCATCTGTGTCCAGATCGGCGAAAAATCCCTTTGCCGCGTCGCACGTGCCTGCATGTCCGGATCCACGATGTAGATTTGCGCGAATTTGGGTGCAGTCGGCTGGCCTGTGTTGGGATCCTTGTACGGTAGCAACGACCCGAGGTAATGACCCATGGCGCCCTGGATGCGATACGTATAAACGCCTTGGCCTCCCGCGACGTCCATGTCCTGATTCACATTGCCAAACGTTCCGTCGCTCGACGAAGCTCCGATGGAGGTGAAGGCAAAGGCCTGGTTGTACGCTCGGATGAGGGTGCGGAAGTTCGGGTCCCCGTACAGCTGGATGAGCCCGCAGGTGCAGGTTTAAGTTGAGGAGTTGCACCTTACCCATTAGACAGCAGATGTTGTCAGACTCGTCGGGCCACTTCCAAGCTTTGCAATACTGACAGACGATGGTTGGAGGCAGTTTGAATCGCCCATTGACAATGTTTTGCCTCTAACCATGTCAGCTCTGAAATCTTCGTGGTTGTAAGAGCCCGTCGATGCTTGGGGCGGCACGGCGGACACGCGATTGTTCTCGATGCTGCTCGCGATCTTCCTCGGTCTGGCTTGCGCGTACGGCGGCGCGGCGATCACGGTTCTGGACTCTTTCGACATCGCTCAAATGCTGCGAGAGACCGGTACGTCTAGCAACTTGTTCCACCCGATTCCGACTTAGAACGTCGGTGCGCTCCTCTCCAGTTAATCCCTCACGTCGGGGCATTGTGTAATTCTCGGTCTCGTGCTCTCTCCTCGTCGCGCACACACTGCGCGCGATTGGCCAGGCGCTCGCGTTGCCGAAGTCGTTCGACCTCCCTGGCGGCGTTTCGTTGGTCCTCACTCATCCTAGCTCGCTTGACCCTCTGTCGCTCGGCGGCTTGCACCCGTGTGCGCTCTTTCTGTGAAGCTGAAGCGTTAGCTCTGCGAATCCATTTTTCTCTGCGTTGCGAGCACGTCTGGAAGCCGGGGACATGAGGACAGGAGCCGCGGTTGGTAAGATTGCCAAGGCCGCAAGGCGTTGGCCCTCGTCATATTCTGGTGCAACCCTGCGGTGGGGCTCAGGTGGATCATCTTCTTCAGTCTTGCCGTCTTGCGCCACTGTAGGAGGCTCATCCGTGACAGCAGGCGCCATAGTAGTGGAGACTACATCGCTAACCACAGCGACCGTCAAGACAGCAACCGCAGGCTCCGTGCTAACGGTAAGGGCAGCCATCTCACTGGCCAAGCTGCGAGCCTTGGCCGATTTTCGCTGTTTCCGTTTACGCCGAGTTACGGCGTCCTCTGGAGCTGCAGGGGTCGCGTTCACGTCCGCATTGTGACGCAAAGCCTCTTCAATTTCCTCCCGCGTGCGCTTTCGTTTGGTGCGAGCCATAGCTGACTGCGAACACGAAAGGGAGTAACGTGACGCGTTAGACAGAAAGTCTAAGTACACCGCAGTGTATGTAGTGATATCCGGATAAAAGTATCGGCACCAATCCAGTAGAATGTTCTCCACCACCAGCCACAAACCGAACCGCAAGAGTTCCAACTGCATGGACGCGACGTCGCACGAAAATCCTAAATTCCCGCAACGAATCCCAAGTGTAGCGACGGCAAAACCAATATATAGCCCGACCCATGTTTCTATTCTACTTTCTCTTGCACCGTAACCTCTTCTGTATCTTCCTTTAATGCACGACTTACAACACGGGTGCTGCAAGCTATCTCTTGTGCTGAACCGACATCTCACCGCGCTTACAGTTGTTCTATTCTGTAGTCACTACCTTTGGTGACAACGCGGCGGTCGGCTCAATGCGCTGGCTTATTCAGCACAGGCAATCAACCTTTTGGCCAGGGTTACAGGGGTTGTTTCTTTTTTGTGGTGTTTTCTTTTTTAAATGTATAGGGACGGACATCAAAGGGTTGAGGGGTCGCTACACCGGGACGCGCCGCAGGAATTTGGAATTTCCAGGCAACACGCACCCAATTAGTTAAATCTCCAACAATTCGGTCCATTTTTAGCGGTGTAAAACACCCATCGAACGGCACCGAATGATTGTATGGCATCTGCGTACTGCCCGGTGGTGCCAGCTCCCGTCTTTTGTCCCCGATCACTTTCCCACAGTCAACAGGCTTTGCAGCCTGGCGCGGTAGTCGTTTGCAAATGGTGCAGTCGGATAGTTGGGTTAGAGCGCCGGGCAGTACTGAGGTCTTGGTGCGATATCCTTTTTGCGCATAAAAATGGCAAGGCCGCATGGGCCAAATAACCCAGTACGGCCAGCTCAACCGGTTCGCAGTCGGGTTTGTGGTCAATAGACAGGAGCCATGTGCTCTCGCTCAGAGTGGGCGGTGGGTTAAAACCCCTTAGCACGGTTCGGAATAACCCGCTGGGACTTAAACATCCCCCTAAACAGCCCTTGGAGCCTCGGATTATCTGTGCGAGGAGTGGTGGTTGCTATAGCTACTATACAACATGCATACACGCAGCGTACCTCGTCCTCGAAGCGGCGTCGGCGGTTTCGTAATTCAAAATGGGGAAGTGTAAATCGGAATTAAAATCTGCCAATCAGATGAAAGTATAATTTAAAATAAATTCGGCCAATGACGGGCCTTCGCTGCGCTCGGGCTTTGGAGGGCCGTTTTTCAGCCAATGAGGGCCCGCCTTCGGCGGCTAACCAATGTTTTTGCGAATCGGAGCCGCCGTCGCTTTCGCTCGGCAGCCGCTACGTGACCAACAGACTGACGGACAGGTTCGTCTACTACTTGTTCTTGACTAGCCGTTTGACGCCGCTACGCGGCGGGGGAAATGGTTTATCCCAGTAAGTGGGCCGCCGCCTTCCTTCGCTCCACGGGGCGATTTTTTATCTATTCTCCAATCAACCAAGTTGTTATGAATCTTATGCATATACGGCTACTCTAACGTTCCTTCATAGCGTCCCAGGTCGACATGTACGCTATGTCCTCTACCGTACCTCTCTATTTATCGTGTCTCCCTATCTACCCTCTCTACCTATGGTCTCTCTACCCACCGTCTCTACATATTCTCTCTATTTACCTATTGTCTCTCGCTACGCAGTGTCTATTGACTCTCTGCCTGTCGTGCCTCTATATCTATCTTCCCTCACCTACAGATCATGTCTATCTCATATCTATCGTGTAAATCTATCGTGTCCACCTACCGTGTCTACCATTCTATCGACTGCACCTACATATCTTGTCTACATGTCATCTCTCATACCTATACCTGTCGTCTTTCTATATTCTCTCATACTATCGTCTCCCATACAATCGTGTCCCGTACAATCGTCTCTCATACTACGCCTCTCGTATTATCGTCCCTCATACTATCTTGTCTCTAAGTATACTCTCTCATAGTATCGTCTATCGCCAGTCATACTATTGTCTCATATGCTATCGTCTCTGATACAGTCTCGTCTCTCATATCTATGGGTTACCTCTTCTTATCGCTCTACCTATATCCCTTTCTGCATTTAAATCATACTATCGTATCTCATACTTCCTATCATCTCTGATACTATCGTCTCTCGTACATCTAATATCGTCCCACATAAATCTATCGCCTCTCAGCTATTGTCTACATATCGTCTACCTAACGTCTACCTATCGCTACGCATATCGTCTCTCACACTATCGTCTCTTAAATCGTCTTCCTATCGTCTCTTATTCTATCGTCTCTTATGTATATCTCTATCATCTCTACCTGTCGTCTCGTAAAGTATCTCATCTCTCGTACTATCGTATCTCATACACGTAATATCGTCTCTCAGATATCGTCTCTCATACTATTTCGTCTATACCTATCGTCCATTTGGTTTAAGTATGGCATTCAAACCTTTACATTTCGGCTAGGTACGATTACGTGTACACCACACTAACATAATGTCGCACACATCAAGTTCCTATAGTTTTAGCTAATGAGAAGCCTTCGCTGCGCCAATACAACGAATAGTGTAACACTGTATACTGTATAGCGTGTGAGTTCATAGTGTATAGTGTGTCGGTGTATAGTGTATGCAGTGTATATAATACGTAGTGTATACCGCACAGTGACCTACGTAGTGTGTACATTGTATGTAGTGTATATAATACGTAGTGTATACCACACAGTCCTGTAAACGGTGTATAGTCAATCTCGCACAACCGTATTCTAGGTACACTGTACCGCACACAACCGCGTTTAGTGTATAGTATACGGCGGTGTTGCATAAATAATATAATTGACCACCAACATGCCCCAACGATCGCGAGTACAGTAAACAGAGTAAATACGTTACCAAAGCGCCGTGTAGAGCGCGTTGTATGCGTACTGTCAATATATACAATGCACAGTTTCTGCTGGGGTCTTGCTTACCTAAATTGGCTAAAACTATAGGAACTTGATATGTGCCACATTATCTTGGTGTGGTGTACATGTAATCGCTCATAGCCGAAGTGTAAAAGTGCACGAGCCACAGCTGCGCGTTGGATACGGTCCGTAGACGACAGGTAGACGATATGTAAAGACGATTGTAGACGATACATAGCTAAGAGACGATAGTATCCGAGACGATCGGAAGTATGAAAGATCAAAGTATGAGAGACGGTATGATAGGTAGCGATAGGTAGACGGAAAATTGACGAAATGCGATGATGGGTATACGTTAGGTAGACGAGAGGTGATATGTAGATGATAGACGTAGACGGTAGTTGAGAGGCGATAGTACATGTACGAGAGCCGATAGTGTTTCTCTCCATCTCGCAGTGGTGGTGGTCGTTCTAGCATCCAAAGCGCCTTCAGCTTGATTTCAACGGCCCCACCACGCCAACATCAAAGGCTGGCATACAGAGGTCGAATTTTGGGTAGTGGCTGGAGGATGGTTAGCATCTCGTCTGCTAGAACGTCCTCTGACTCCTCAGACACATGACAGTCGAGGTTGTCAGCTAGCGGAAGCGAGGGGCCAGATATGTGCGAATACAGTAAGGAGCGCAGGTAAAACAACCACACGCGCGAATCCATCCATGCCTTCTTTGCACTGTATAGACGTGCCCTGTATCACAGTATTTAAGAGCACAGTTAGAATATCAATCATGAAAATATAGCCATGTATGAATACATACCTTTTGGGTAGGTTTGGAGCTCGCTCTGCTCGATTGTACCTCCCGGTTCGCCACGAACGATAAAGAGGAGAGGCAACTTCCTACCGTCGGCACAAATTGTACAGACGGCGGTCAGCCGCGCCGAATGCTTCTGCTCCGCTGTAATAGATGCGGACTTGCCTCTCTCTGATAGCATGGTAGACGGTGGAGTGTCATAGTAAATGCCTGTCTCGTCGGTATTGTACACCTCACTGGCGTCGAATCCACTGTATGTCTTCTTAAATGACTGAGCGAACTCATCTCGAACGACAATAAGGTCCAACAGCTTCTCCTGTACAGTGTACCATTAATACATTTATTTGCTCAATACGACACTACAGCGTCAAAGCCTACAATTGAAGAGCAGTTTACCTTGCGTCCACTGGGCGTACGCTAAACGAAGCCATGTCGATAAGCGAGGCGACGAAGTAGCCGAAGCAGCGACTCGTACGCTGTCGCTGTATCCTTCTTCCCCTGAATGTAGCTTTCAAGCCAATCTGGATACACGTCGCGTACGAAGCTCGCCATGGTTTTGGCTGTGAGCACCTCGCTGTCACGGCGGGTGTCCTTCATAAATGCTATCAACTCGATTCCAAAGGGAACAAGCTCACGCCGTCCAGGGGTGCGGGACAGCGTTTTCTCGCTCCTTTGTAGCCGAATATGTCGTCGGCAGACTTGCGCCAATCGTTGAGCGTCCATCGGTGGATTCCTTGCGTCCTGGTCGCGCCTCTCACTCACTCATGCCCTCCGTCGCGCGAAGCACCGCTCTCTTCTTCTTCATGCTGTAGTGCTTGCGATGTTGTTTGCCTGTACTAATCTGCGCACTTATTGCCTGCAGGCTCACTACCGAGGCGCTGGCTTCATCTGGGGGCTCTTCGATGCTGCTGGCTGCCTCCATTTTACCGACTGATAGCCACTGAATTGATTTCGGAGCCTGTGTGATGATTGGTAGAAAAAACGTAAAAAGCAAAAAATGATTGGCGGATTTAGGGACAATACGCAGTATCTATGTTCCGAATCAGAGGGGTGGCAGTTAGCTTGGCGGCAGTTGCATTCTGTCCGTTGCTTAATACCACCCGTGGACGCACTTTCTATTAAGTATAGCAGGGTGAAATGCCCACTTCTACTTGATGATACCGAATAACCTTTCGATCGATACTCGCGACTTGCACATGATGACGTTGAAGCGCTTTTCCGCACTATTCACATACGCCTTTCGAAATGGACTGCACAGCAGGTCGTTAATCCCGTACGCGGGAGCCCCAAATATCACCACGCCTAAGACTTTGATCAAGCGGCAGCGCGAGATATACGGAAGAAGCATACTCTCGCGGAGCATGGTAGAGTCATGAAGCCGCCCTTCAATAGGTCCACAGAAGGAAATGCATAGTCGTGCCAGCGCCACAGCACCAATATTAATGATAACGAAACTGTATGCAGATTCTGCAGTCTTAGCTGGCCATCCGGAGTGCACACCCCTGGTAATTCAAGCAGTGTCGTCTTTTATGACCGCTGCAGCAGACTTTCTGCAGGTTTTCCTTGCCGCCTACCGGGATGCAGTTGAGTGTTCCTGAAGAGCTTAGAGTCGATTTTTGCGTTTCCCCGGACGGCAAATGAATCTCTTCGTCCCATCGATGAACATGGAGATTTTGGTGACAACGACCCCCGTTTTGTCAGTGACAGCTTGTACATACAGAGCGTGCCGCTCAGCATACACATGATCATGAAAGAAGAGTATGTATTTCCATTCATTGTCGAGGAAGCAATCTAAACGAGCATCGTTAGCCGCATTAGTTGGTCCATGTGTGACTCCTACTATATAAGTACTCACATGTGTCCGTAATGATGCGGCTGCACACCGTTCTGAGCGCCCAAATTGCTTCCGAATTCGAGAGAGCTTCCCAGGGTATGAAAGACGATAACACAGCATAGCCAGTGATTCAACGCCTAAGAGGCGGCCCCTGCACCGCTGACGAACACGTGCGGCATGTTAGTTGCACCGGCCAGTCGCTGAAGCTCTGATCAAGTGAAGCGAAAGTCCTCGCGTGCATTGGCATCGGGATATGTGCCAAAGTTGAAGCGCACATCTGGAATAAGCGGCCGCTCGACGTCGTCTACACTCTGCCTCAACAGAAGAGCTTCCTCAGTATCGTCGAGCAGCAGGAGACCAGTGGCAGCAGCAACACTGGATCTTTCCATCGCTTCGAGGCGCTAACTCGAACACTGAGCCCTTACAGAGCTGTTGCGAACAGTCACTTGCATGATCCAACAAACATCGTCCATCGAAAGAAAAGCTTGCTGGTTGTAGTTTGTGGGATATGGGCTAGAAGCTATCCCACAACCAGTATCCAACAATCGCCCCGAAACTGATATCTAATATTTCAATATGAGACGGCGCCAAACAAAACGATGCTAGTTAACATTTTACTGTTTTTAAGATAATAGACTGCGAGGATTGGCCAATGAAAATCGTACTTATCCTAAATTTGTCAGGAAGGGGGATTTCGACAATCTCTAATTTTGATTCACTGCGTTGGATATTAGCATCATTTTGATTTATTTATGGGGAAGCGTACAAGATCGATCCATTTCCAGAATCTCTACAAACGCACGTATACATAAATTTTTGAATTTTGCCTGAGTAAAGGTTGTTTTTGATAGGGATATACCTCGAATTTAGGCTTAGGACTAGGCTTAAACGACGCGCCGCGAAATTTCACCTTAGGCGGGCCAATCAAAGAAAATCGCGTTTGCCTTCTCGAATCAGAGACACTTTTAAACCGACATTGCCCGAGAACGGCTGAATGAAAAAGTTGCACGACGGCTCATTGATTAGAGGGAATGTCCCTCTTTTCAACCAACGATGTATGACAATCCAACTTCAATAAATGGTTAACTAGCATTCTTTTGTTTCACGCAGTCTCATATATTAATAGATATAATAATATTTCAAATTATTACGCAATTATAGTGCTGACCAATCACAAAGAAAGCGCGTTTGCAAACACATCCGAGAAGCCTAGCCGCACCATGTACAACTTCCCGTTTACAACCCGAGCAGGTAATGGGGAATGCGCAAATATAGCTTGCGCAGCATGTCCTGAGAATCGTAATCTTGACGCCCTTCCAAACCTACATCTTACCTACTCGCTCACCTTCGTGGGCCAAAGCGACTGCGTGACTCATTTAACGAAGATAGCGTGACTCGTTTAACGAAGATAGCGCACTATCGCGCTCAAACAAGGCTTCTTCACCCAACAACATTCGGAACACCACCATCCACAAGATACACATAATATTTTGTGTGACCGTAGTCACAATCGGTGACATATGGACTCAGGCGACATTCGCATATTAAACCGTCTGACTGAATATCCATTCTCCACTTTGTTGTATAAATACTAGGCCGAAGCTTGGCTAGCTTCTCCGTCCTGAATAAGGCAAACACTTGAGCTTTGAAGCTTCAGGGACACGCGATAATCCAACGTAAATATGCTCAAACTTCCAGTCAGATGCACCCGGGCATCCTTCAAGTAGAAGGAGTACTCGTTTCAGGGTAGCGCCTTGGGCCTTCCAGACGGTCATCACAAAGGCAAGGTCAACAGCATGTTGGCAATAATTGATCTTCTTTTGAACCGGTAGAAATTCTCGAGCGAGCGTCACAGCGTTGTCATTTTGGGACTTCCTTATGCCGATGGGTATGATGATGCTTTTTGTAGAGGGGGTTTCCATTGTCATCGAGAATCCATTCTGTCTCGAGGTTAATTTCCGGTGGCCACTCGTGAGCAATAATTTCATTACCGCTCCTATCAACAAGTTGAACGTTGATATAGTCAGGAGGATAAGGAATATCGACGACTGATACGTACTTAATTCTTGCCTCGGTTACCATTTGGTTGACGGCTTCAGCACGAGAGTTGTCATTCCATGCGAGAGAATGCATCCTACAAGGAGTGCCGTTGGCAACACCCCAGATCACGTTTCCGTTTGCATTATCAAGAATCTGAGCTCGCCCACCAGGGACGTAATAGGCAAAGAGCGCTGGATAATTGAGTTCATCATACAAAGTGTCTTCAACACCTTGCGGAAGGTCAACATCGCGTAAACGTTTTTTCATCGGCAAGCAACAAGGTTATTTCTCTTCGCAAATAATTCGACGGCTGTAGCTGTGAGGGCGGCTTTGTCAGTATTGCTTGTTACAAGAATTGTTGTTTCATCAAGCCAAGCCGTGTCTTGTTGCACATCAGCGTTTGTTAGAGGAGTTGTCAGCGATTGTATCACCGTATCAGTGAGGGGTTTGAAATCACGTAGATCTGTCTTCGTCCAGCGTTGGTTTTGGGGGTAGTGCAGGGGTAGTTTTTGGCAGTCAGACAAGTTTTCTTGTTGGCGTTGGCAAGATTCAGCGCGTTGTTGTTGTTCCAAGAAGAAAACTCGGAAGCAGCTGAATAAAACGCGAGCTTGGATGAGAATTTCATCGTCGCTACTTGTATACATTGCTTTACAGATCGGTGTTCCCATCAAGACATTCAACTGCAAAAGTCGCCGACCTTTTGGTTATAAAAACAAAAGTTGGTCTGGATAACTAGCAGGTAAAAAATCAAATCACGTACCAAGCAAACTGAAATACCGCCGAACATTTGATTAGGATCATACAGCGCTCGAAGCCGACCGTCAAGAAGAACGAGAAATTCACTGCTGAACATCGAAATTTCATCTACAACCACGAGTCCAACGGTATTGTCAAAATTGCTCCCGCATTGTTTCCAATCCATTTTACGAGAGATGTGATCCTGATCGCGTCTTAAAGGCAGAATGGAATGTTTGGCCTGATGTGAGTTGGCATGCTCCAGCTCCGGTAGGGCATGTGTTTACCACTTTGAGGCCACGGTTGTTCATTTGTTCAGCCAGCTCCCGAATCAAAAACGATTTTCCAGTTCCAGCTCCGCCGTGAAGAATACTAAGGCTTTGCATGCCAGAATCGACCTTGGACAAAATCTAATTTATCAGCGTTTGTTAGCCTTCGGACAACCTTAATTTTGCAGTTGGTTTAATTGCTGGGCCAGCAAGAGGATCATTGGCAGTCTTGGTTTCGGCACTTGAATTTTTGGATGATCGTTTCACATTGGCTTGCATCTTGTGAATAGCTTCAGCTATTGCTGCAAAAGATTTTTCCATTTCTTGTGATGGAATGAATGCGTAGTTATGAGTGGTTGTCTCTACTTCAGCACCATGTTGCGATTCTGGGGACATCAAAATTGATCGAAAGGTATCTTGTGCAGCAATTACACTTGCGCGAACCGATGGGTTCCCAACGGCAGCAGCGACTGTTAGCCAATAGAATTCGTCACCTGTTGGGAGCGCACCAGAGGCTTCTGGATCATCAACATCATCGTGCTCGTCATTTTGTATTTGATGCGTGTTGGTGGTATTTACCGAATGCATCGGCATGTCTTTCAAATAGCTGCATCTCGATTTCTCCATTAGGACACACTTTTTCGCGGCCGGTGTTGCGAATGGTTCGATAGCGTTGCCTATCAACCATAGACGCATCACGACGATCCCATTCATGGCAAAGATTAGTGAGGCCAAAGTGACTTAATTCGAAAAGAGGCTGTTTGGTATGAAGATCCCATGGCGTGAAAGAACAAATTAGATAACGAGCTAGTGATATCATCTTTTTGTCGGACACACCGCTCTTTCCGCTCACCGTAGGTGGGGAGCACCACCAAGCATTGGTGTGTAAAATTTGGCTCGAATAAAGCCTTGATGAGAGCTAAAGAGGGGTGTTCTGCATCAAAATCAAATCCTTTGCGCCGAGGACGACCAGGTCCTCGATGATTCAAATTTGATTCCCGTCGGGACTGGATGTCAATGATGCAAGAAAACTCCACGGGAGAATACGCTCGGAAGTGTGGTCCTCTGTACGCATAAAATTGTGCCTGCGATACAAAAACAACTTTTCCATCAACTCGAAATGCGCGGGCACCACCAATTTCATGATTTTGGGAGCCATCCATGTGATCTTCGGTATTGAGTAAAGCACCAAGTCGAGATAATTGATCTGACATCAAACGATCATCACATTCATCCTCCTCATCGCCAGATCTATCTCGAAGTTCGTTCGAGTACTCCGCTGAATCTGTGTCATCCACAATTGCTTCGGTTATAGCAGCCCCGTCTTGATATTCATTTTGACAAACGAATTTCACGAAAGAATGTGGATAGACATACCAAAAGTTGTCCGATGAAAAATACGATCGATTCCCAAGCAAAGCGTACACCATTAACGCGTGAGGCCATTCATGACTGCCTACAAACGCATTTACAGTACGTGTAGCCAAATATTTGGCTGTTCGTGATAGAGTACCGCTGTCCACGGCGGAACTGGGAAACTTGCTAATGTGATCCAAAGCGGTTCACATCATTACCGCTGTGTTTTTCAGTTCTGCGCCTTCTTTCGTCATGTAAGAAAGCAGATACTCTTCGACAGCAGTGCCCGCGTCTTCGCCATTCATTACACTAGAGTTCGTGTGCGATGCCGTAAATGCTGCCAAACCAATATTTGTCTCGACAAACATACCGTCTGTTGGGGATTCCGTATCGATACCCCATTGCAGCAATTTTGGGCCGAGATGCCGATCGCTCAAACGGTGACAATGGAACACTACCACCAACTAGCGAAAGGATCCGAAGCAGCGCGGCGTTGAATCGTTTGGCTTCGACCGAGTCAGGGTTTTCACGCAAATGAAGAAGACACAGTTTAAAGTTTCGAGTGCTCGCAACCTCTCCAAACTTGGCCAACATCTTGGCGTGTGATGTTCCAGCTCGCGCAGCTTTTCGAATGGCTGCGTGTCGTTGCAGTTGATTGAGCATGGTCGCAACAAACGTCAAGCTGGATTCAAAACGGCCGTCATAGTATCGCATCCAGTGGGTCTGCAAGTCTTTTGACACTGATCTATGCGGTAGCATATCTCCACCAGTCAGAAAAATAGTGGGGAACGCTCCAGCGAAAATCTGAGCATTTTCGTCCCATTCTGATATCAGATTTGACTGTCTGCTAACGTGAACGGTGGGGGCCTTACTGGAGCCGTCAAGTAGATTCACCATGGCATCAACAAACGCATGTTTAGTTTTGTCATGGTGCAGCACAGTATTCTTTAGGACTGCAGACTGTCTCTTAAGAATATCGTCTGATGTTGGAATGGACGCCGTACTGTTACCAATTTCAATGTCCGTACCAAAGCGTTCCCCGATAGTTTCGTCATCGTATGCTTTTGCCGCCCTCACATTCGTCGTAATGACGTTCTTTTCGATACTGGCTTCTAATAGTCGAAGTTCCTGCCGTCGAGCTGGTGAATTGTCAACGACTGTGTTGTTATTGCGGAACGTACTGTGCGTACAACTAAGAACAGCTAGCCACGAGAACACATGATTAACCGGAAGTTCATATAACTTCCGATAGCATCCCTTCTTGATACGTCATTGTTCTGCTGGTCCGATAAACGTCACGCGTGGTATACAGTGATCTGTCAGTTCAGGAAGCACTTCCATGCATGATTGGGGTCCATCAGATGGGAAACATATAGCATGGCCAGTGGAATGCTTCCGAGAAAGCGATAGTTCGACTCCAAAGCAACGAACTTGCGATATACAGTTTGTTGCAATCAGATTCAACGGTGGCAGCTTGCTTGTACGTCCGTAGTCGTGACCTCGAGCAATACTAAATTGATATGACCGTGGATTTGGATAGTATCTACCACAGAGCACGATGTTTTGTTGTCTGAAACCAACTCTGGGTTGAGATAATACCAACGACCATTCAATCCACGATACAACTGAATGTACTGCTCAAGCATGTTTGCTGGTAAATGACCGTATCGGTCTTCGAATTCCTTCTCTGTCACGATAAATGAAGGTGAAAGTTTCTCCAACGTCACGCTCCTTGACTTCAGCTCACTCGAGAGAATCAGTTCACAGCATGAAGCACACGCACGAATGACTTCGTTTTCTTGGCAATACCGTCGATAGGATTCTTGGCACCGTGAGATTTCTGCTATTCAGGAGGCTCGTCCAATGCAGCGCAAAGTCTCCTTTGAACTTCTTCATTTCCTCGAAGATGCTCATCGTTAAAAACAAAAGCATCAGGGTTATTCTAACAGCAGTGGTAATACGCCAAGGCCAGTCTAGGGTCTTTCGTGAAGTTTTGACGATCTGCCATAAGTCCGACCTCAGTCCCACTCACACATAGTGCGTTCAACACGCTTTCTGCAAGCGGACTTGCGTCCGAACCTAGAACTGTAGGATCTATGATCGACGATAACGTTAAAACAAATTTATGCAAATATAAAGACAGGTGCCATCGCCTTTACCTGTGCAAGCTCGTTTCGCTTCTCTTTCAGCACGACGCGCACGTGTTTTCTGCTCATTTCGAGCTTTCTTCTCTGTATCGCTGTGTTTATCTTCGCGGTACCTTCGGAGGTCACGGCGGCGTTGAAGACGTGTCTGACGAATGCTATCTTCAGTACAAACAAAATGATCACTGCATTAGTGAAAGAGCCACACTGAGCACAGATTAGATGCTAACCACTTCTACCTTCCATGATTATTTGCCTTGCTTCTGAATGATGTAATGGGTGAATCGGCGTCCTTAGTTGCAATGGTTGTCAGCCCTGTCCCATATAATGGGACAGGGATACATTTGCTACATTTGTATCGGACGAAATATTCTACAGAAACGTTGTTCCATTAGAAACCTTGAGTTTCGTGTACCCTTCGAATGCGTCTTCGTACTAATGAAAACGCTAACACATACATATATCAGGGCCTACTTAAATGGTTTATCTACACTTCACTGCTTCTGTTATCACCAAACTCGACCCTCCACAACAAGACTTCAATTAGATGTCAGAGACGCTAATATCGTGCAGCTTAGCAGTCAACTGGCACACGGTGTTCATGAACAACCCCAGCTTCGTCGTCGGACAACCGTTACAACCTGCCCGTCGGCAGGAAGGCCGACCGCCTGCTCATCTACACCATAAACCGACGTGGTGATCAGTTGGTTGTCAACTGCCATTTTTCAGTAGCATATTTGTCACGTGTTGCCTATAAAGGTCATATTCACAGGTGCGTTAGTTATAAAAACAAATAAGCTTATTTAACGAATACGCCTCCTAAACATTTACCGTGTACATCTCCGACAACGACTCTGGGGCGTTGGGTTCAATCATGTGCATGCGGGCAACAGGGCCCGTTTCACCCATGTGAAACGACGTCCAGATGACTCGCCCCTGAACGCAAATCGAATTGCGCACCAGGTCGTTCTTGACCATGAGAAGATTGTTCCACTTCACTCCGTTTTCCGGACAAATTCTTGGAAACCTATAATAACGTTAGACATCATGGGGCAAATGAATCTTTTAAACGATACCGAATCGATACATACCTTCAACGGTAGAAATAACCGGCTTGTCAACGTTGGTCGCATCACGAGTCTTGATAGACAACTTGATTTTCTTGGTTGGAGACACATAACTTGGGTGCACTATCCCATGTTGAACGTCGCCTCTCTCATCTTGAACTTGACCGCTGTCGTAGATGGTAATATCCTGAAAGCGTTGCCGTTTCTTAAAGAACCCATTCGGCCCTCGTGCGCGCGCTATCTCATATTGAACGTTGTCACCCCTACATATACCCAACTTTTAGATCTACGAATCTGTGGACGCACACTAGAACGTTCCCATGTTGAACGTTGCCGTCCTCTCATGTTGAACGTTGCAGCCCTATACGGTACGGTAATATACAGATACGCTACGTTCCAGTCTCTCATGTTGAACGTTGCCGTCCCGGTCGTCTCTCATGTTGAACGTTGCGGTCCTATTGGACATTGCGGCCCTATATGGTACGGTAATGTACATGTACACACCGTTCCCGTCTCTCATGTTGAACGTTGCCGTCCCGGCCGTCTCTCATGTTGAATGTTACGGCCCTATTGAACGTTTCGGCCTATACTGTACGGTAATGCACATGTACAGAACATTCCCGTCTCTAATGTTGAACGTTCCCGTCACGGCCATCTCTCATGTTGAACGTTGCGGTCCTACATGGCCTACAGTACGTGTATACTGTACGGTAATGCGTATGTACAGAACGTTCCCGTCTCTCTTGTTGAACGTTTGCCGTCCCGACCGTCTAACATAGAATGTACCGGTATAGACTCATCAAATTATTGTTGACCACACAAATAATGTTGACCACACCCTCATGTTGCACGAACGTTGACCCAGTTGACGTCAAATAATCCTCGTTGGGCTTCCCAATAGCTAGCTTCGCTACCTATCTCCCAGTATAAAATTGTTTAGGCTGTTCAGCCAGCTAAAGCTGTCCTCCCAGTATAAAATTGGTTAGGAGCTAAAGCTGTCCTCCCAGTGTAAAGAATGAGTACACTTGCGTTTTCATCGATATTTTAATATTCGATACAGATATTTGCAACTAATATTCTGTTCAGATAATATTTGATATTTTGTCAACTAGGAACAGCGCGCTGTTAACGCCCTGGTTTGTCCGGTGGGCTCTAGGCTTCGCGCCATATCCACAGCGTGAAATATCACAGTGCGGTCCACACAGGGTGAGGTTGGTCATTATGCAAAGTAGGAAAAATAGCGAGTAGGTCGCTCCACTGGGGCAACCCCACATGCTCACGGCTTCATGTACCTGACGTCGCCGTCGTTGAGCAGCACAGTTGTTACCTCAACTACCTCCATGAGAGGCTGCCTGTAGCTCGCCATTACTCATAGTTTCTCGACTCGCACGAATACCAATTTAATTATCTGATATTTAGGAAAATCCTCGATGATATCCAAATATTTTGGTACTATTTGGATTTTAACATAATATTGATATTATTGACCTTAATAGTACTATTGATACTCACAAATAGTATACATATTTGAGCCGGTATGGACACCTCGCCCCGAGTTCAGAACCGTTTTCTCGCAGGAGCGCTGCAATTTGCAGCCTGCAAATGCTTTGCGGAACGTAACTTTGCTTCACGTTACGTACCGGGTAAACCAAATGCTGAAGAGGATCCTCAGATTTGCTCGAGTCAACGAAAGCTTTATACTGTACTACTACGTAGTAAGTCTTTGTATCATATGAGAACCTGTCTGCGACTGTGGGATATCCTCTGCCTTCGACGAAGGCCCTTCATCGAGATGCTTTTTTGGATGCGCCCTAACATCAACGAACTTGGGCGTTGGGATTATCCTTCATCGTCAGTTTAGGCCCTTCGGACTCCGAATCGGAGTGCCGAAGGACGTGGCAGCGGGGTACATGTACAACCATGCGTGCTGGTCATTTCTGAATATTCGATTAACAACGGAGGATAATGCTCGCAATGCGAATCGCATCGCACCATCGAAAATGAATGGGTTACACCGACGGACAGAATGCAACTGCCGAAAAACCACTGCCAGTGTGTCGTAGACGATGACTCTTGTGAACATAAATCTGACTCCGTGTACTATCTGTTTCACAGCATTTTTTTGGCCAATCAAGTACAATTATTGTTTTTGGAAATTTATGAATACAAATCTCAAGTTATATCTAATCTGGCAGATCTTACCTCATAAATCTTCCACCAGTAATATCTCTCTATTTGGGATGGCTGTTTTGACTGACATAATCGTTCAAGTCTTGATCTTCGGATCTGCAACAAGGG